>WOXC01002511.1:0-198495 GCA_011680675.1 Gymnobelideus leadbeateri
AGACAGGCAGGGCAAAGGCATGGAGATGGAAGGTAGAGTATGCTATGTTAGGAATAGCAAGCCAGCAACCAGCCTGATTGGATTGCAGTATTTATGGAATGGAATGATGGGTTAAAAAACTGGGAAGATAGGGAAGGGCCAGGTTATGAAGAACTTTAAATGCCAAACCAAGTAATTTATATTTGATCCTTGAGATAATGGGTAACCATTGAGTTTACTGAGTGGGGGAGTAACATGATAAGACATATGCTTTAGGAAGATCCCTTTGGCAGCTGTGGAAAGGATGGATAGGAGTGAGAAGAGACTTGAGGGAGGTAGTCTAATTAGAAGGCTATTGTAACAGTCCAGCTGATGAAGACCCGAGCTAAGATGGTAGTTATGAGTGGAGAGAAGTAGATGAATGCAAGAGATAGTCTAATGCAGGGTTCTTAACCTTTTTTGTGTGTCATGAATCCCCTTTGACAATCTGGTGAGGCCTGTGGTTTTCTTCTCAGAATGTTTTAAATGCAGAAAATATATAGAATTACAAAGGAAACCAATAACCAAATTATTAAAAGTAAGCTTATAAATCCCAGGTTAAGAATCCCTATTCTAGAGAAGGAATGTGCAAGATTTAGTAACTGATTGGATAAATGGTATATGAGAGTAAGGGCAATCAAGGATGACATTAAGTTGTGAACTTGGATGACTGAAAGTATGGTAGTACCCTTGACATTGATAGGAAAATTTAGAAAAGGAGTTTTGGGAGGAAATTTCTTTTTCAGACATATTGAGCTTAATATGCCTATGGGTTATTCAGTATGAAATGTCCATTAATGCTGTTGGTAATGTGGAACAGGAATTTAGAAGACAGATTAAAACTAGACAAAAAAAAAATCTCAGAACCATCTGCATAGAGATGATAATTAAACCCACGAGAACTGGTAAGATCACTGAATGAGAAAGTATAAAGAGAAAGGAAATGATGATCTAGGACAGAACCTTGGGGGACACCAACAGTTGGTGGTATAACTTGAATATCCGTCATAGGAGGCTGAGAAGTAGCAGTCAGACAGGCAAGAGAACCAAGACAGAACAGTGGTGAAAACCCAGAGAGGAAGAGAGGACTCAGAAGAAGACTGTTAACAGTGTCAAATGCTGCAAAGAGATCCAGAAGCATGAGCGTTGAGAAAACACCATTAAATTTGCTATTAGATGATCGCTGGTAACTTTGGAGGAAGTAGTTTCAGCTGAGTTACAGAAGGTTTGGAAGAGAGGGAGGGGAAAGGAATTGGAGAAACTAATCCTAGATGGTCTTTTTGCAACTTCAGCTGAGAAGGGGAGGAGACATTAATAGGAAAATAGTAGGATCTAATGAGGCTTTTTAGTGATGGCGAGATTTGAGTGTATTGATTGGAGGAAAAGAAGGAACCAGTAGATATGGGAGGGAGAGAGGAGAAGGGAGAGAGAGAGAGAGAGAGAGAGAGAGAGAGAGAGAGAGAGAGAGAGAGAGAGAATCATAAGAGGGGGCAATCTGCTAGAAAAAAAGGAACAGATGGGAGTCAAGGGTACTTATAGGGATGTTGGGATTGGTGAAAAGATGGTACTTCTCAAAGACTGGAATGATAGAGGAGATAATGAGGAGAGAGATATTGGAGGAATGGGAGATAAGGAGGAGGGGAGAAGAGCACTTTTATTTGTCCTCTTTTTTTTTTTTTTTCAGTAAAGTATGAGGTGAAGTCCTAAGCCTAGAGCATGGGGAGGCAAGGTCCAGCTAAGGGGCTAGAGGAAGTTCCGAGAGGTGTGAGAAGAGATATGGAACAGCTGCTGTGGTGAGTGGGCTAAGGAATTATTTAAAGAGGAAGACTAGGAGAATTGCCCTGTTGTATTGAGGGCCCAGTTGAGATTAGCTAGCATAAATTTTTAGTGGATCTAGTCAGCACGGTTCTTTATTTTCTCCAGTTGTGTTTAGCAGTGAATGAAACAGATAGAAGTAAATCAGGATTGTGGTCTGTCAAGGTGTGATAAGTGATAGGACAAAAACAAAGGATTAAGAATAGAGGATAGTATAGTGTTGAATTGGCTCAACACTTGAAGGCTTGGGAAGAGAGGAAAATGTAGCCATAGTAGGAGTAATGATTTGGAACAGTTTGGTGGAAGAGAGAGATTGGAAGTCATGGATAATGAGTAGGTTTAACAGGAATAAGGCATAAGATGGAAAGATGAAAGATTAGGATTGGATAAAGGAAATTTGGAGTTTTTTAAAGTGGAAGATCATAGATTTAGAGTTAGAAGGGACCCTAGATATCATCTAGTCCAAGCCTGTCATTTTACAGATGAAGAAACTGAGGCCCTTGAAAGGTTGTGAAGGTTCACAAGGTCACATGGATAGTAAGTATGAGGATTTGAACCTAAGACCTCTAAATTCTAAGTCTGAAGTCTTTCTACCTGACTGCCACTAGCTGTGAGAGTAAGAGCAAGTTACTTAAGGGGTAAGTCTGAGGTCTTTAACTGATTTTCCCTACTGATCAAATTTTCCACAAGATCAAATGTAGTACCTACCTTTTTATTGTGAGGGTCAAATGAGATAACTTATATAATGTTTTGCAAACTTGAAAGTAATATATAAACTTCAGCTTTTGGTCCCATTCTCTTTTTTTTATCATAATGATTTGTATACATGTCTTTCCCCTGTTAAGATCATAATCTCTTTGAGAGCAATTTATATCTTTCTCCTTTTTCCTTGTACCTAGCAGTACTTAGAGTGCCATATATCTAGCAAGACTTGCTTGCAAGGCCTTGGGTGGAGCCTTTTCACAGTCCTAGTTTTACAGAACAAATCCTTTTATTAAGGGGATTTGTTCTGTGAAGTTTGGATTCAGTCAAAGGACCATGCTTGAGGATTGAGAGGGCCATTGAGGCCACAGGTTTCCCACCCCTGAAAGTGTCCATTGGCAACTAGCTTTGAATTCTTCCTCCAAAATTTATTAGCTATATGAACATGAAAACCATTCAATATTTTTGAACCTCATTTCTCTCATCTGTAAAAAAGGAACAATAATATCTTCTGGGTTGTGAGGAACAAATGAGATAATGTCTATAAAGTGCTTTGTAAACCTTAAAGTGCTATACAAATGCTGTTGATTATTTATTGTTTTCATTATTATTAATTTTTTGTTGAAATTTTAATTTTATTCTAACTGGAAAGATCATAGCTTCTCTGAGTCTCAGTTTATCTATAAATTGAAGAGGTTGGACCATATGCTGCAGTTTCTCCCAACTCTAACATTCTGATTCTATATGTTTTCCACCTATGGTATAATATTGGGCCTCTGTTATATTGTTTTTTTTTAAATTAATTTATTAGTTTAGTTTCAGTTAACAAGATTCAATTCCATAGTTCCTTGATTTTCAAATTTCCTTTACTTCCCTCCTCCCACCCCCCACGACAGCATATAGTCCAGTATAGGATCTGCAAATACATTCATATTAGACATTAGTTCAATTACAAAGGCGTATTGTACTAGGTGGGATGGAAAATGATAAAGAAGAAATAAAACCAAACAATGAAAAGAAAAAGATCAATTAGTTTGCTTCCATCAGGATTCAGGCTCAGTTCTTTCTAGTTCTATCTCTGGATGTCGCATTTCTCTCTTTCATGAGTCTTTCAGGATTGACTTATATCACTGCATTGCTGAAAAGAGTCCAGTCTGTCATAGTTGGTCATCACACATATGATGTGTCTGTGATTGTATACACATTTCTTCTGATTCTATTCTTCTCACTCAGCATCAGTTTGTATAAGCCTCTCCAAGTAAATATGAAATCTGTCTCCTCCTCGTTTCTTATAGCACAATAATATTCCATTACATTCATATACCACAACTTGTTTAACCATTCCCCAATTGATGGGCACCCCTTTAGTTTCCAATTCTTTGCAACCACGAAAAGAGCTGCTATAAATATTTTGGTACATTTGGGTCTTCCTCCCATTTCTATGATCTCTTTGGGATATAACCCTAGAAGTGGTATTGCTGGGCCAAAGGGTATGAAATTATTTATAGTCCTTTGGGCATAATTCCAGATTGCTCTCCAGAATGGTTGGATAAGTTCACAACTCCACCAGCAATGCATTAGTGTTCCAATTTGCCCACATCCTCTCTAGCATTTGTCGTTTTCTTGTTTTGTCATCTTAGCCAATCTGACTGGAGAGTGTTATATTGTTTTTAATCAAATTGAGATTTTTAATAGAACATCAAGTTGGAAATCATAAATTAAACCAACAAGGTGGTTTAATTGGATAAACTGGCCTAGAAAACTTTGATTTTGTTCACTCATGACAGTACCCACTATTTAGCTTCTAAGCCTGCTTTCTGTTTTCTTGAAACTTCTGTTTTACTTGGGGGAAAAGGCAGTAGCTGGCCATTGGACTGGACTCCAATCTCTTATAAAATCTCAGAGTAGTGACCAAAGTGAATTGTCTCTATTGTTGAAGAATTCATTTTAGAGTTCAGCTTATTATAGCCCCCCTATCTTTTTAAGCTCCTTGATTTCTTATTTAATCCTTTCTGATAGTCTTTTAAACAAGAGCAAAGAACTGAAGTATTGACAACTCTAAGCTCTGCTCTTCAGATTTATTGCTTTGGTTTATTATACTGCGTGAGTTAAGAAGTCCCATGTGTTAAAAACTTTATCTTCTTAATTCACTTTTTGCTCCCAGGGCCTAGAAACTTGTTTTGTGACTTTAGGAAAATAATTTCAGCTCTGTGGACCTTAGTTTCCTCATCTATAAAAAAAGATGGTTGGAATGAATGATCTCTGTGACATCTATGATGTCATGTCCAGCACAAAATTAATGATTTATATTCTAAGTCTTTGTTCATATTTCCAACATGGCAACATATAGTAACGGAAAGAATGCCAGATTTGGAGTCAGAGAGAAAGACTTGGGTTCCAATACAACATCCCCCACTTAAGTTTTCCAGTGATGGACAGTCACTTAATCCCTTTGAGACTTGGTATCCTTATTTGTAAAATAGGAGTAATGATATCTTCTATACTTATCTTACAAGGTTGTTGTGCGGATTGAATGAGCTAATTGATAGAAATCACTCTGTAGGTTTTAGAGTGTTATGTTAATGTTCTTTCTGTAGCGGCAACTTTAGCACAATGGCTACAGGACTAACATCAAAATGTTAAACCAGGGTTCAATCCCACCCTTGACACATAAGTTATATGGGCTTGGGCAAATTGTTTACTATCTAAATTCTCTGGGTAACTTTCTAAAAAAATAAGTTGCAAACAATTTTTGGTAGATGTCTAGTCACATGTCTAGTCCTTATGGCTGTTATTTTAACACTCTATGTTTCTTCCATGACTAATAAGTTTAGCAAACCTCATTAATTTAGACTCCATTTATTTGGAATTTAGTATTATTCTGACTTGCTAAGCTTTTGAAGCATTTGAAATTTAACTATTTTAAGCATTTGAAATTTAATTCTTTTAAAAAATTATTAGGGCAAATATATTCAAATGGTATATGTACTTAACTCTCAAAATCTTTAAGATTCTTATTGGTCATACATTTTGTTCACAATATTTTTTTCTATATTCTGTCCAAGGTACAATATAAAATTATTTGGAATAGGTTGGTGTTGGTATATCCTATCCCATTTAGTACTTCTAGCAGTAACTCAGGAAATGTGAAAAATGCAAAAGTTACTTAAATGTCTATGTGCTACTGTAGCTCCAATGCAATCTTTTTTTTTTCTTTTTAAAGCAATCAGGGTTACAAGGTTACATGCCTAGTTATTTATGTGTGGGTGCTAAGTAACTGAGGCCAGAACCGATCCCGGGTCCTTCCGACTCCAGGGATGGTGCTCTTACTCACTGGTCTACCTAGCCACCCCTCCAATGCAATCTTGACAGCACCCATGATCACAATAAAGACCGTGACTATATAAGTATTGCATGACGTTTGATCACAAAATATACCAAACTCCCCAGATAGAGGCTAGAACTGAAGCATTTATTTAGATACCAGAAAACCAAATCCCAAAACCAGTAAGCCAATTCCATCATAGTACCAAAGATATTCAGAAACCATAATAACACTGAGAACCACAACATCCTTCCGCCTTCCCACAAACCAATACAAGATCAGTATCTACTCATGAGCCTATCTGCTCCTGGTCTGAGCGTCCTCTCTCCCCCACCATCTTTCCAGCTCTGATCAGCTTCCTATAGGCTCTGCTTCCCTTCAGCAAACTCCTCCCACCACAGGCTCCATGTGACTACATTCAGCCTTTTAAGGGGCAGAGTTTACTTTCAAAGCAGGGGAGGTCTTCAAACTCCTCCCTAGATCTATTAAGGGGCAGGGAAGATCTTCAGATTCCCATTCTCATTACAGCTATGGATAGATTGTAGGAGTTATTACTCTCAAATCACTTCCATTTTTGATGACTTTTTATTAAATGTCAGCTATGTGCAAAACACTGTCCTAGGCATGGGCAGAGATAAGATAAATAAATCACAGTCCTAGCCATTCTATAAGCCCTAGCCTATAGTTTGTTAAGGGAGATAGGACATAGACTTCCAAAATATAATAACAGGACATGCTAAATGCACAAGGACAATATAAACAAAATGCTATTTGAGGTCCAAAGAAGGAAATATCATTTTTAACTGAGGGAAATCAGGGGAGATTTCTTGGAGGGTATAGTATTTGAAAACTTTAAAGAATGGGTAAGGTTTCAATGGGTAGAGATGTCAGGTGAGGGAGGAATGGATTTTAGGAGCTCAAGGTGAACATCTTTCTTCTTACCAATCCATTCTCCACACAGCCAAATTGATATTCTCAAAGCAGAGGTCTGACCCTGCCATTCAAGAAACTGTAGGGTTTTCATTTTGCTTCTAGGATAAAATATTAAGCTCTTAAGCTTTCCAAACTCTTTGCATCCTGCTGCCAGCCTACCTTTCCAGGTTTATTACATGCCATTTTCTATGTTCTAGTTAAAGTAGCCAATTTGGCAGTAACTATGCACAATATTCTATCTCCTGCAATACATGCCCTCCTTATGTCTGCAGCTTAGCACTCCTGACTTCCTGCAGAGTTCAACTTAAAGCCCACATTCTACTTGAGGCCCTTCCTGAGCCCCCACGTTATTAGCATCCTCCCTACAAAAATTACTTTGTATATATTTTATATTAAATTTTCTATATTCATCTTATTTCCAATAGAATTTAAGCTTCTTGAGAAAGGTAGTTTTACTTTTGTCTTTGTATCCCCAGTGTTTGTGTCTGGCACAGTATAGGTGCTTAAGAAATGCTTCCTGAATTAAATAAAATGAAACCATTCTAGAGGTTGGTAACAAAGCTAAGTACAACTCTTGCTTTAACATTAGCCATTTATTTTTATGGGATGAGAAAGATGCTTTTATTCTCTTTAGTTTTCCTTGATCTGTTTGGCCTTTGTAAGCAATGCTGTCATCAAATTCAATATTTTCTTCTACTTGAAAAATAATACATTGGGTGGAGGACTTTATGGAGTAAGTCACAGAACACTGATATAGAAAATTTTAGATCGTATTTTTAAATTTTCTATGTTCTCAGGTCTAAGATCCTGTGATATTGTCGATGCCCCACAGTGCTACATTTCCAGTGTTTTCTTTTCTCCTTTCTCTTCCTACTAGGCATGACAGAAATGGTGCGGAAAATTACTCTGAGCCGAGCCGTGAGAATCATGCAAGATCTCTTTCCTGAGGAGTACAACTTCTATCCTCGCTCATGGATTTTGCCCGATGAATTCCAACTCTTTGTTGCTCAGGTAGATCCCATTCTGAGGACATTCTAAAGTTAAGAGTCACGATCTATATTTGTGTCTGTAACAATTTTGGTCACAATTATTAATGAGACAGTGCTCTAAAACCATCTTTGCGTATTTTCATTTAGCAAACAGACGATTCATCCAGTTAACACTTATTTAGTATAACTATGTATGCATGTGAAATGCATGGTGCTGGGAACTAGGGGGGAGGGACAAGAATAAATAGGACCTGACCCCTACCCTCAAGAAGCTTCTAATCTATTAATGGAGGTAAGGGATGAATACGGGTAAATACCACACAAATTTGAACATGAGCACTGAACTTGTAATTAATTAGACTAGGCTTCAAATTTCACCTCCAGTGCTTAGTAGTTGTGTGACACAGACAAGTCTTTTAACATCTCTGAGCTTCCGTTTCTTCCTAGGTAAGTCTGGTGATATTGGCAGTAACTATTCCACTGAGTTGCTTGTCAGATTCAAGTGAGTAATGGATATAAAGCATTTTGCAGGTTTTGAAGAACTATATAAGTGCCAGTCTGTTATTATTGTTACAAAAAAAACTACTTATTCCTCTTTATGGCTTTATAGGTTACATATAGCTTTTCCTCACAATAATCTTGTCAAGTACTTACTTCAAGTATTGTTCCCCACTTTTACAGAGGGGGAAAACTGATTCCCAAAGAGACTTGTGATGTTACTGGGATATAAGATCTTCCCCTGTCCATTAATAGGCCTCACATGGAGCCCATTAAGGGAATTTTGATTAGAGGAGGCTTGTTTTTCAGGGAGGCCCACACCTTTTGTTACTTTGTAATTATACATTGGGTCATGAGGGTTGTGATGCCCTCTGACCCTGAGGAAGGGTTCATCTTCCCGTCCTCCCTCTGAGGTTAGCATTTTGCTTTGGGGCTTACTCATTGGAAGAATGTTCCTGTGATTTGGCCAGATAAAACTCTGCATAGCGCTTAAGGAGGCCAACTCTACCTCCTCTCCCCACCCCTACACCCCCAGCTTTGAAAAACCAGAAGTTGGTGCTTCTGTCTCTAGTAACTATAAGTATTGTCTTGGTCAGACAGTTGGATCTGTCTGTTGATCTGTGCTAATTTCTCAGACAATTGGAAGCCCCGTTGATCATTATTTCTCTGCTTGTATTTTCTCTATTTTCTTTGTTTGGATTTTTTCTTAAATTCAGCTTGCTGATTTTCCCCCTGAACTAATGAACTTAATTTAAAAAGATTGCTGACCCCTTGAACAGCTATCTTTCCTAGTAAAGCAGATCTAAGAGCCTATGCTAGCAGTCATCCTGGGCATGCCATTGTGGTTGTCACTACAAGGCTCTATGAATTTCCATGTCTACTGTACTGCTCTTTATACTGTTACTCCCTTATATGGAAACATATAATCTCAGGGTTGAAAAGGGAAAGTGGAGCCAAGTGATCTGCATTCAAATCCTAATTCTGTTATAAACCTTAGTTAAGTCATTTAATTTCTCTGAGTAGTAGTGGTCTCATCTGTAAAACAGAAGAAGCCAGGAGACACTTCGGGAAGTGGTTACAAAATAGAAGTTATCCAGTGTGGGAATAGCAGGCTGGAGTACAAGGAGTCCTAGAATTGGGGCTTCTTCTTGGCATGGCCATTAACTCGCCCTGGGATCTTGGACAAGTTGCTTAACTTTTCTGGGTCTCAGTTCTTTCATCAGTAAGATGAGGGATTTGAAGTAAATGCTTCCTAAGGTCCTTCCCATCTTTGAAGTCCTATGAGTCTATATTCTAACTTTCTATGTTGTAAGGTCCCTTCCAATTTTGCCATTTTATGATTGTGTTTTGAAATTCTATATTCTAAAGTTGTTTCCAGCTTTGACATGTCCTAATGTCCTGTGTTTTAATGTCTAGAAGTCCCTCCTAGCTCTGGAATTCTATGTCCTAATATTCTATGTCCAAAAATACATCACTTTTCTAATCTGTAAAATGGGGATAACACTTGAATGAACCACCTCGCAAGCTTTGGTATTTTAAGCTCTAACATTCTGTACTTTAAGGTCTCTTATATTGCTAAATTTCTGTGGATCTGTGCCATTTTGGCTAGTCTTTTAATCATGATTTATGTAGCTTATAGGTTAGTTTCTAAGACATTGCCTTATGTTATGTTTTTTTTGTTTTGTTTTGTTCTGTCTTCCTTTCTGTGTTAAATTATTCAAAAATTTTGAAAATCATTACTTATACAACATTAAAACTGAGGTGGGCCTTCAGTTTTTTGTTCATTGTCGTAGTAAAGTGTTTCACTATGCCAGGGTTTCTATGATTTTTAACATGGAAACAATCAACTTCCTTCTCCTGCTTGCTTTGCCTTTTGGTACCACTTATTGCCTTGATGACATCAGGGCTCAGTACATACTTGTCCAATTTTTTTTTCCTGTTGAGTCAGTAGAAAAGTCTCAGCTTTAGCTGTGTATCCTTTACAAATTTTCACAACAGACCAAGCTAATATCACAGCTAGTATCAAGTTAACAAGCATTTATGAAGGATTTACTATGTGCCAGGCACACCATGCTAAGTGCTAGGGATAAAATAATGGGCAAAAACCTACTCCCAAGGAACTTACAATCTAATGGAAGAGACAACATGCAAAGAACTACATACAAAGATACATGCAGGCTAAGTTGGAGATAATCTTAAAGGGAATGCTCTAAAGCTGAATACTGGAAAAGGGTTCTTGTAGAAGGTAGCATTTTAGCTGAGACTTGGAGGAATCCAGGGAAGCCAGGAGGAAGAGATAGGGAGGGAAAGAATTCTAGATCTGGGAGATGGCCAGTGTAAGTGCCTGGAGACTGGAGAGAGTGGGTTCTTATGCAAGGAACAATAAATAGGCCAGTGTCCCTAGAACACTGAGTGCTTTGGGTGGGGGCTGAGGGGAGTCAGATGTTATACTGGAAAGGTAGGAAGGGGCAGGGTTATGAAGGACTTTTAAAGCCAAAAAGGATTTAACATTTGATCCTGGAGGTGTTGAGGAGCCACTGGAGTTGATAAAGAGGGTGGGGATGGTGTCATGGTCAGATCTGTGACTCAGATCAATTTGATAATGGAGTAGAGCATAGAGTAGGAAGAGATTTGAGGCAGGGAAACCAACTAGACAGAGGAAAGAAGGGGATAGATAAATACAGATATGTGTGTGTGTGTGTGTGTGTGTGTGTGTGTGTGTGTGTGTACACACATATGTATGATATAAAATGATAGGACTTTACAGTTAATTGGGTATGGGAAGAGTGAGTTGAGTTGAGGATGACACCTTGGTTTTAAGCCTGGGTGACTGGCAGGATGGTGATGCATTCAACAATAATAAGAAAGTTAAGAGGAGGGTAAGGGGTTTGGAGAGAAAGATCAGTTCAACTTTAGACATGTTGAATTTAAGATGTCTGTGAGACATATAAGTCAAGGTGTCTAATAGCCAGTTGTAGATATGGACTGGAGGTCAGGAGAGAAGTTAGGACTAGGTGAATTGATCTTAGAGTTCACTACATAGAGATGATAATAGAATCCATGGGAGCTGTGGAGATCACCAAGTGATGTACTATAAAGGGACAAGAGAAGAGGGTCCATGATAAGGCCTTGGGGACACCCGTGGTTAGCAGGTGTAACCTGGATGAAGATCCAGCCAAAGATACAAACTTAGGTCTCTCTTGATCCCAAGCCCAACATTCTTTCTTCTACAGCAATGATATTAGAGGTAGTAAATGACCACTTTTTTTTTTTTTTTTGCCTTTTGGAGGGTAATTGGGGTTAAGTAACTTGCCCAAGGTCACATGACTAGGTTTTTATTTGTGTGTGCGTTAAGTGTCTGAGGTCAGATTGAACTCAGGTCCTTCTGACTCCAGGGCCGACGCTCCACTCACTGCGCTACCTAGCCGCCCCCCTGTAAATGACAACTTTTCTTGAAGAGCATTAAGCACTTTGTGTTCCAGCCAAACTGGAATCCTACTACTTATTGCTCATCTCATCTATCCCTCTCCCACCTTCATACCTGGAATATCTTCTTTCCCTGCCTTCCCTCCTCCATCTCCAATTGTTGAAATCCCCTTTTTTTTTTTTTTAGCAGCTCATATCAGGTAGCACTTCATGAAGTATTACTTAACTCCTTTTCAGTAGATGGGATTTCTTAAGCATTTTACCTAGACCACTCCTTTATCTCTATCACATTCTTTTATATCATCTTAAATTCCTTGAGGTCAAAGTTCATTTTTCATTCCCAACATCTACTTTAGGGCCTTGCATATATTGAGTGCTTTATTAATGTTTGTTGAATTATGTAAAAATGAATTTTATATTAAAAAGTCTGGAGGTGACTGTCATAGTTTTACATTTGTGTAATAGAAAGAGCAGTCAAGTTGTAAGTAAGAATAACTGGTCTAGATCTCCAAATGAGCTGACTGGTAATTTAGCCTCTCTGAGAACTCTCTACCCACCAAGTTAATAGCTCTTTGTGTGTTTCAACTACTCGGGTTAGCAAGGTTTCCTTACGTGGAACAAAAGCCTATCCCCTTGGGACTGCCACCTAGGACTTCTAGTTATGCCCTGTAGGGCTGCACAGAACAAACCTTAGTCTTCCTCAATGTGATGACGTTTTTAACAGTTAACTCATCTCTAAAGGCCCTTGTAACTCTAGGAGTCTGCAATTACTATTGCTTTGGGAATGATATTTTCAGAGTGACAGCATGGTATAGAGCTCAAGAGCCCTGCGTTCTAATCCTAGCTCTGCCACTCCCTTGCTAGGGCAAGTTCTCTGGATTCACTTTCTTCTTCAGTAAAATGAGGAGGCTTGACCAGATGACTCGACGAAGATCTTGACTTAAAGTCTTTTCTGAGTGTAGAACCTGCCCCTCTTTGCACCATTCTCTTATGTGCTGTCATAGCCAGTTAGAATGTAAGCTTCTTGAGGGCAGGAGCTGTCTTTCTGCATGTATTTGTATTTTTAATGCTTAGCACATTACCTGGTATATGGTAAGTGTTTAGTAAATGTTTGTTGATCCGACTTGACTTCTAATATTCCACATAATTATTCTATGAAGAAAAATATCCTTCAAATACACCCACAAACCATACATATCATGCATGAGTTGGAGCAATATAGTGAAACTCTCAAGGGTGAGGTGGCATGGTGGGTAGAGCCAGTTTTGGAGCCAGAATTATCTGGTTTTAAGTCCTACCTCTGACACACGTTGTCTGTACGACTGGGAAAGTCATTCAGTCTTTCAGTGTACTAAGTAACTCTCTGACTACCTGAGGGAGGAATGTCCTCACCAGAAGTTTCCTGTATCAGTGAAATCACCAGTCTGTTACTTTTTCCTGTCAAGAGTAAATTCAAAATGATGCACAGGTTTCAATTTTGAGATTTTTGTTAAAGATTGTTGTATATTGTGAAGCCTTATAATATTTTAAAATTTGATGTTTCCCTCTCTTAACAAGGAATTGGTATTACATTTATTTTGGGAAAGGAAATGAAAAATTCACAATTTCCTGTTATCAGTTTGAGAAAGTGCTACCCACATGTGATCAGCAGGTGGCACCAGGGATAAACACGGAGCATTCTCAGTGGAAAATTTTGTGAAGATGAAATTTTAGCAGATGGCCGATAAAAAAAAAAAATCTTTGGCATTGATTTTACATATGGTCTTCCATCTGGGTATTTGAGAAAAGTACAGTTTTTGTTATCAAAACAGTATATATTATGGTGAAAGAGTTTGTATTTGAAATAGTTTCTCTTGAGAAGAGGCAATGTACTTTACAAGAAAAAGCTCTGGACTTGGAGTTGAAAAGCCTGGTTCTAATGCTGGCTGTTCTACTCCTTAATCACTATGTGACCTGTGACCCTAAAGCCCCGGGCGAGTCACTTACCTCTCTGGGTCTAAGTATCCTTCTTTATAAAATAAAAGAGTTTGAATGGAATGTTCTCAAGATTGTTCCTGGCCCAGGTATATAATGAGGAGAGTAAAAGACTAAAGGTGGGGACTTAGGGAACTATAAAGCATGAAGTGGTTTGATCCAAAGTTACCAATGGAGATGCTGCAAGAGTTATAGCTTCAGTTTTCCATCTGTTTCAGATTTTGTTTCCTGTACTTCCAGAAATAGAACTTCACCTCCTGCATAGATATATCACACTGTACATGGGGCTTTTGCTTAGCTCAATATGTTTAGTGGAAAATTATATCCGAAACTTGAAAAGCCAGTTCTTTGTTAAGAAACCCACTCAAATTTGTTCAGCTCAATGAAGAATTTTATCCAATCATTATTAGTTACCTAATATGTTGATAACTCTGTTCTAGGTGCAGTGTAGGATAGAGAGAAGACTAAGACATGCTTCCTCTCTTTATAGATCTTAGGATGGTGGGGAAAATAAGCAGAATTTTGGTGCATAAAAGAGGTAAAAAAAATAAGCACTATGAGAATTTTTTGGGAGGAGTATTTACTTCAGCTAGCAAGGGTGAGGAGGGAAGGAGGGTGAGATAATTTGTTTGAATGTTCCTTTTAGAAATAGATTTCTGTGAAGTATAACTTTTAGGTAGAGTGAGCATTGGGCAGGGAATAAAGAGATCTGGATTCTTGTCCTTGCTCTCCCACTAATAAGCTTTGTGACCTTGGGCAGGTTTTCTCCCCCTTCTTGGCCTCAGTTTACTTATCTATCAAAATAGTAAATTGAGAGGCAGCTACGTGTTGCAGTGGATAGAGCCCTAGAAGCAAGAGGACCTGAATTCAAATCCAACCTTATAAGCTTATGAGCTGTGTGACTCTGGACAAATCACTTAACCCTGATTACCTTCCTTGCAGCCCACACTTCTACCTGGCCCCAAAGAGCAGGCTGGAATAGATGATTTGCCAGGTATTTTCACCTTTAACATTCTCATTTCCATATTTTAACATTCTTGTGATCTAAGTTCCCTTTCACTTTTAACATTCTATTTTCAAAGGTCCCTCCAGCTCTAAGCATTTTATGATTCTGGGATGTCTGTCTCTTATTTGTAACTTCTTCCAGGGAGCCTCATGCCAAAGTTAAAACTATGTTGGCAAAAATTTCCACTGCCATGGTTTGTTTGTATTAGGGTGGGTGTGTAATCAATCATCTTCATCCTTAATGCCTAGCTCAGTGGTGCCTGAGGCTAGTGAAGTAGCAGATAATGAAGGCTGAAACAAAGCGCCTGCCTTAGGAGCTATAGTTCAAGAAAAGACTGTGGGAACCTCTAGGCAAATGAAATCTCTCAAAGTCTTTTCTGTATAATGTGAAAATCGCATCTCTAGGGGAGTAGCTGAGCCTGCATCTGAGTGCAAGACAGGAAAACGATTTCCATCCATTGTGTTTGTAGAACCAGAGAATCTCAAGCTGAACTAGAAGGGCCCTCACAATCCAAATCGTTAAAGCCTTCTCTGAATCGAGAATTGACACATTCCTTGACAAATGGTCCTTCAGTGTCTGCTTGGAGCTACCCAGTGATGGTACTACCTAGTAAAACCACTCAGTGAGTTGGCCCTGCTCCCTTGGTAGAGACCTCTCTGTAACCGTTAGGAGGCTCTTGTATATAGGTCGAAGAAAATACAATCGGAGATAGAGAAATGGAAGTGACCTTAGAGGTCGGCTAGCCCAACCCTTTCCTTTTACAGAGGAGGCTAAGAGGGGTTATAAGCTCGAATGGCTTATCCAGGCAACACAGGTAAAATAAATGGGTGGGTTAGGATTTTAACTCAGGTCCCTTTATTCCAAATCCTTAGCCCTTTCCTCTCTCTATACAGTACAGCTTTCCCTTTACCCACTAGCCCTAATTCTCTCTTCTGGGGCCAAGCAAGCACATGAAAACCTTCTGGATATTTATAGATAGAGATCATGTTCCCATTAAGGTTTTTATTTTCCAGGCTAAACATATTCAGTTCCCTCAACTGACCTTCATATGACATGATTTCTAATCCCCTCTCAAGTGTGGTCATCTTTCTTGGTACATATTTCATTTGTCAATGTCCCTCTTAAAATGTGGCATCTAGAATGGGACACAGTATTCCAGATGGAGTCTGATTAGGCCAGAGGATAGTGGGACTCTTACTTTTTGTTATTCTGGATACTATTTTACTATGAGTAAGCCTAAGGGTTAAATTAGTGTGTGTGTGTGTGTGTGTGTGTGTGTGTGTGTGTGTGTGTATGCGCCTTGTCAAATTGATTTTGAGCTCATACTGAATTTGTATTCCATTGAAATTCTCGGGTCTTTTTTCACATAAGCATCTATATCTCCAGGGTTAGATTTCTTTGATAAAAGCTATTTTTTTAGAAAGAAGGACTAGTATACAAGTTTGCCCTTAGAAATGTACTCATGCCTGGAATGTTCTCCCACTCAACCACCAACTCTAAGAATCCTTAGCTTCCTTTAAGATTCAGCTCAAGGGCTACCTCCAAGAGGCCTTTCCTGGTCCTGCCAGCTACTAGTGCTGTCCCCTCTAAAGTTACCTTCCATCAACAATGAATTTAACTTGTATATTGTGATTTATAGATGTTGTTTTCTTCATTAGAAAGTAAGCCATTTGAAAAGAACTGGTTTTTGCTTTTTATTTATAATCACGAGCACTTAGCACAGTGCCTGGCACAGTGTAAGTTAATAAATGCTTGTTGATTAATTGATTGGTCCTAGGAGACAGAGCTAGGAACAATCAGTGCAAGTGCATGGAAGAAGATTTGGGCTGACTAATGAGAAGCTTCACAGGTAAAAGAGCTGTTCTATGTAGTAGGTTGTTCTACATCATGAGCAGTAATTCAATCAGTGGATGGATGGCTACTTGTCAGGGATGTGGTGCCCTCTGAATTTCATTTCACTGAGATTCTATGATTCTACATATTTGTTTAGGAATGATTTTTCTGCCTTAGATAGAGATGATTTTAAAGACCTGGATTTTGAAAACTTTGCTTCTCCAGAGTGATGAACAACATAATAATGACAGCTAGCATTTATATTAGAGCTTTACTGTTACAAAGAATATATTATTTCATTTGATCCTTGCAACTTGTGGCAGGTATACTTATTCTACATATGAGGAAATTGAAGCTCAGAGAAGTGAAAGTGATACAATGAAGGAGGTGAAGTAGGCCCAATGGAGGGTGGGAGTTCCAAAGTGGTCAATTATTTTTTTTCCACTTTTTTTTTTTTTGGAGGGGGAAGGGAAGGGCAGTTGGGGTTAAATGACTTACCCAAGGTCACATGGCTAGTAAGTGTTAAGTGTTGGAGGCCAGATCTGAAGTCAGATCCTCCTGACTCCAGGACTGGTGCTCCATTCACTGTGCCACCTAGCTGCCCTGGTCAATTTTTTAAAATTTAATTTTTTTGGTTATATTTTAAGTTCTGAACTGTCTCTCTCTTTTCTTCCCCTCCCTGTGCTAAGGAAGGCCATAATTTTGTCACAAGTATGTGAATATATGTAAAGCAATACTATGCATACTTTTATTTATCAGTTTTTTCTCTGGAGGTGGTTAGCATCTTCCTTCATAGGTCCTTTGTAGTTGATTTGAGTGTTTATAATACTCAAAATAACTTGGTAGTTCACAATTGTTCTTCAAACAATGTTGCTCTTACTGTATACAACATTCTCTTAGTTCCCTCATTACACTCTTCATTATTTCATACAAGTCTTTCCATGTTTTTCTAAAATCAACCAGTTCATCATTTCTTACAGTACAGTAGTGTTCCATCACAATCATACACCACAACTTGTTTAGCCATTCCTCAGTTGATGGTCATCTCCTCGATTTCCAGTTCTTTGCCACCACAAAGAGAGCAGCTATAAATATTTTAGAACATCTAAGTTCTTTACCTTTTTCCTTGATCACCTTGGGAAACATACTTAATAGTGGTATTGCTGGGTCAAAGGGTATAGTCAACTTTATAACTCTTTGGGCATAATTCCAGATTGCTCTCTGAAATAGTTGGATCAGTTAGTGGTTCTACAGTGTATTAGTCCCAAATTTTCACATCACCTCCGACATTTGTCATTTTCTCCTTCTATCATTTTAGATAATCTGATAGGTATGAGATATCTCAAAGTTGTTTTAATTTGCATTTCTCTAATCAATAATAATTTAGAGCATTTTTATATGACTATATATAGTTTTCATTTCTTCCCTGAAAAACTGTCTGTTCATATCATTTGACCATTTATCAATTGGAGAATGACTCATACTCCTATATGAAAGTAGCAGATTTCAACTCAGTCTTAGGAAATTCTATCTTGTAGTCAGATCTGCCCAGCAAAATGGTGTGGGCAGCTTTTGAACGTAGCAAGCTCCTTGTCTGAGTAGACTGACTGGTTCCTTCTTCAGCAGGATTGAAAGTAAATTCCTGTTTCATGTAGTGGTTAGACTAGGGGACGTCGTTCTGATCCTTGCTACTTATATGGTCCTAGGACTTGTCCAGGTTACACAGGTAGATAGTAGGTGGCAGAGCTGAGAAGTGAACCCAGGTTTTCTGATTCCCAAATCTACAATTTCCATTATACCACAAATAAAAGATTATCTTTTATTTATTTCTATAGTGGGATTTTTTTTGGAAGTCCTATAGTTTTTAAATGTATCTAATTTTTATTTTAGTCGAGTATCTTTTTTATTGAAGTAGAGATGTCTAAGAGGGAGACTGAAAATCTCATGCGAGGAAAGAGTTATTCATGACTCAGATATTCATTTCCGAGGTAAATTATGAAAATGGGTCAGCCATCCTCTCTACCAAAGAAATGGAAAAATTGTTGAAACTCTGTTTCATATTCAATCTCCTTGCTGTCTAATTACTTTTCGGGGATCTAATGAAAGAGAACTGAAGCAAACATCCAAATATAGAAAGGTGCTGTAATGAAATCTGCTGGAACAGACATTTTTCTCTTATCCTTTTTTTTTACTTAAGCATGTACCCCCTTCTCTTTTCTATACTGTTCCTCTAATCATCTGTCAGTTAAAGATTTATTAAGCCTACTTTGTGCAGAACACTCTGGAAGAGATGAACATTTTTGAGGTTTGGTAGAACATGATTTGGAGTCAGGAGAGACCTGGATTTTGAATATGGTCACTTAACATTTACTAGCTATGTAATCATGGGTAGTCCAATTCACTTCTCTGACTCTTTCTTCACCTTTAATAATGGGGATAATTGCACCCTATACCTTACAGTACTCTTGTGAGGAAAGTACCTTAAAAAAACTTAAACACTAAAGTGGATCTGTGATAGAGTGACAGATGGCATAATGGAGAATGCTAAATTTCCAACTATGGAACTTGATCAAGTACCTACTCTGCCACTTAGTGCTTGTGTGAACTTGGTTGAGTCATTCAATCTCTCTGGGCACCAATTTCCTCATCTGTAATATGAAGGGGTTGTACTAGATGACCTCTAATGTTTCTTCTGACTTTAGGTTCCTATGATCCTGTGATTTCATTGATAGAGTATTTCCTCCAGTGATAACCAATCACAACTGCACCCATACCCACCCATCTTTTGGAACTCTTCTATGACCTTCCATGCTTTAGTCATGTGGATGGCTAATTTAGCCCAATATAGGGGGGGCATCTAAACTCACCTTTCTCTTTACGTTGCAAGAGTACCAAAGGAGTGCATAGGCTATTCACTGCTTATCCTTTGCTCTCACTGTATGAACAAAGTATCTTTTAATGTTTATCTAATGATACCCTTTACAGTTTCTTTGTGACTCCTTATTTGTAATGTGTTGCAGTTGCCTTATCTACCATGTACCTCTCTGACATCTGAATTACACTCATATTCAATTTTTCAGAGTATAGTGTTTCATGAATCCCATATAATACCACTGCAAGAATATTAATATTAAAAAAGATGGAGCTTGGCAGGAACAATGTATAGACCAACATCTCACACCATAAACCGAGATAAAGTCAAAATGAGTATATGATTTAGAAATAAAAGGTGATATCATAAACAAATTAGGGGAGCATGGAATAATTTTACCTGTCAGATCTATGGATAAGGAAAGAATTTATGACCAAACAAGAGAGAGAACATCATAGAACATAAAATGGGTAATTTTGATTACATTAAATTAAAAAGGGTTTGCAAAAGTGATATTCTCAGTGATTCTCAATGATCTAAGACAATTCTGAAGGACTTATTATGAAAAGTACTATCTACCTCCAGAGAAGGATCTGATATATCTGAATAAAGATTGAAGCATACTTTTTTCAAACTTTATTTTTCTTGTTTTTTGTTTTGGTCTTTGTTGTTTTGCTACATGACTAATATGGAAATGTTTTGCATGTGTGCACATGTATAATCTATATCAAAGTGCTTACCTTTTCAAGGAGGAGGGAAAGGGGGAAGGGATTTAGAACTCAAATTCTTTTTTTTTGCTTTCTGGAGGGCAGTTGGGGTTAAGTAACTTGCCCAAGGTTACACGGCTAGGTTTTTGTTTGTGTGTGTTAAGTGTCAGAGGCCGGATCTGAACTCAGGTCCTTCTGAATCCAGGGCCAGCACTCTACTCACTGCACCACCTAGCTGCCCCATAGAACTCAAATTCTAAGAAAAAAAAAAAGAATGTTAAAAAATGTTTCTACATGTTATTGAGAAAAAATAAAATAAAAAATATTCTTTTAAAAAGAAAGATAGGGGGCAGCTAGGTGGTGCAGTGAATAGAGCATTGGCCCTGAAGTCAGGAGGACCTGAGTTCAAATTCAGCCTCAGATACTTTGACACTTAACTAGCTGTGTGACCTTGGGCAAGTCACTTAACCCCAATTGCCTTGCTTTCCCCCCTCTAAAAAAAAATGGACCTTTCTTTCAGGAAGAAGCTTGGGTTATTGGGTTCTAAAAGAACTTTTCAATTTCCCATCAACCCAGCTCCCTTCTTTCTCTTTAGTTCTGGGCCCAACTCAATGTTCATTTGCAGTATTGTTCAAGATATATGTGTAGCTCTCTATAGGTTGTCCATTCAGGTGCACATCAGCATAAAAAAAAAAACAGGCATTCTTCATATAGTTTTTCCTGTATGGCTAGTTAGAACAAATTTGTTAGAGTGATCATATATTTCATTTAGGAGACTTTGCAAAGTTAGAATCATATATACACACATATACGTACATAATGTGTGTGTGTGTGTGTGTGTGTGTGTGTGTGTGTGTGTGTGTGTGTGTGTATCTAGAAGGGAACTTGTAGGTCAATTAATCCAGATATGAAGAGGTTATATAACTCGCCCTAGGACACAAGTAGTAAGTGGCAGAGATGGTAATCAAAACCAGGTCCTCTGACTCCAAATATTTTTTAAAACTGTATTATAATACCTCCTTCTGGAGATTTATGTAATCAGCAGAGTCTTATCCATAAACCATAGTATCTGAATAACTTCACCTTCTCTAGGAAATCCCTCCTTAACTTGTATTTTGTATTGGATATCCTCCATGCCATCCAGGAAACCAGGGCCTATCCAGGTATCTTGTCATCCACCTTGCCACCGCATCTCTTTTGTTCTGCTAGAATAGCAACCTTCCTGACCAGTCCTCTAGAGGCCAGTTATCCCTCTGCCCTCTTTACCCTTCTCTTCAGGAGATAATCCATCTCTGGATTTGAGCTGTCTTTATAGGTAGATAAATGAGTGAAAACTCATTTAACTCATATATCTAGGTCACCTCAGACCATGTTTCACATCCTATCCAGCCAGCTATCTAGCAGGAAATGGGGGCATATTTTGCATCTGGTCCTATGATCATTTGTGAACCAATCCTGCTGAATTCTCACTTTCTAATTCTTGATCTTAGTCTGGGAACATTAATAAAATCAATGCTAACGTGACTACAGGAAAGGGCATGGTGATTACCATATGATCCTACTCATGATCTCTTTGACACCTCAGACAAAAAATTATCTTCCGTAACCACAGCTTCCCTGTATGTGTTGCATCCTTTTATTAGAATAGAAACTACTCAAGGGCAAGGACTGCCTCATTTTTGTATTTTTATGCCCAGTACCCAAAACACCTTTAATAGACCCTTAATAATGCCTCTCTTTTCTTTCTTTTCTACCTTCCATCCTTCCTCCCTTCCTTCCCTGAACACTTTGACCAGCATATATCTCCCTTTTTTATGCCTTATCTGATACTAATGATCAGAGGATAATAGAACAAGGTTATCTCTGTTGCTATATCTGCCAAAGAGGTTTGCATAATTTTGACATATGGCAAATACCTTTTTGGAAACTAGAAAGGCAATATTTTGTTCTATCAAATCAAATACTGCTTGATTATCAACAGACAATAAGCACAGTGGGATCTTGTCTTTGTCTTTTAGTAAATCATATGATGATAAAGATGTGGTTTACTTTTGGAATATCATTTGCAAAAACCTACATGTTCACTTCTAATACTCTTTTTTTTTTTTTTTTTTGCCTTTTGGAGGGCAGTTGGAGTTAAGTAACTTGCCCAAGGTCACACAGCTAGGTTTTTGTTTGTGTGTGCGTTAAGTGTCTGAGGCCGGATCCGAACTCAGGACCTTCTGACTCTAGGGCCAGTGCTCTACTCACTGTGCCACCTAGTCGCCCCCACTTCTAATACTCTTATGAAAGATGCCCTTGATTCAGGTATAGACTGTCTCATTAAAATCGTTCTTATAGATAGGAAAACAGGTCTATGGGTCATCAGTAACCATCAGTTACTAATGGTTTCTTGGTTATGTTTGTTTGTTTTGGTAATTATAAGTTCTTACTTTTTTGTTCCTTGGCATCTTCTCCTCTTCCATGTAATTTAAAAATCTATCCCTTAGCACACTTCACAAGAATATTCCTAACTGTGACATTAGTCTTCCAAATGGGCTGATTCCACTGTCCTTGATGGTGAAAGGTTTCTTTGTTTGTTTTTTTTTTAATAAAAATCTTTTCAGATTATTTTGATCTTTTGTCTTTTTGTTTTCCTTCTTCCAGTTTCATCCTTAAATGGCCTCAGAAACACTTTGTTTAGTTCAGTCGCTCATCATGCTCTCTTTAAATTGTTTTTCTTCACCACTTCTTGCTGTTTTATGAGGTGATACTACTCTTAATCTCCCATTCTTCTCAGTAAGATTGTTAAATTTAAAATTTATTTTAAAAAGCATGTTTTCCTTCCTTCCTCCCTCCCCTTGCATTGAATAAAAAAGAAAATAAAACCTCTTTATCACAAGTGTACACAGTCCAGCAAAGCAAATTCCTACATTGGCCATGTAAGCCTACAATGTATGTCCCATTCTGCGTTTTAAATCCCTGTCAGGAGATGGGTAAGTGTTTCATCTTCAGTCATCTGGATCTTTGTCAGTGCATGGATCAGAGTTCTAAGGTTTTTCAAAGCTGTTTTTCTTTATAATGTTGTTATTGTATAAACTGTTCTCTATCTCAGCATGATTTTTCCAATGAATTTATATTCTAAACCTCTATTGCCTTTGGCTGCCTTTCTTTCCACTTGGCAAGTAAGGAAACACTTGCTGACTCTAAGGTGGGTTTTAGGCTCTTTTGGGCCACTTTTATGGCAATTATATCAGTTATATTTCTGCATGAAATTGTTGTAATTGGTGCTGAAGTGTTTCTTTATTCCTTTCCTATTTTCTATTTTCCTATTTCCTATTTTTCAGTGTTGGTAGCTTGTTTGAGTAGTAGCCCCTTAGTAGATGGAAGACTAGCTTAGGAGTTAGGAAGACCTGACTTCAAATCCCATCTCTTGACAGCAAATCACTTAACCTCTCAGAGCTCTAGGCAATTCTCTCAGAGTATAAATTATAGAATAGTTGCCAATATGCTTTGGTAGAAAGTTTCCTTATAGAGAGCTCCTCACACTGATGAAATATCAGGCCTAGTCTCCTCTTCCCCAGTTACTTGTTTAAATAGATCACATTGAAGTTGCTTTTATCGCACACCGTATCTTCTTATTTTTATTCTCCTAGTTTTGTATTTTGATTTTTGTTCTAACAATTCAGAGGTCTGACTGTACACAAACAATTAATTCAGGAATGATTCCTACAACATTCTTACAGCATAAGTTGTTTCCTGTCTATTAAAATAGAATTGCTTCATTTTTTTTTTTTTTGGTGATTTTTTGGTACTCAAAATAACCCCCTGCCTTTAGCACTTGTGCTTGGTGCACATAGTAAGCACTTAATAAATGCTTTTCATTCATTCATTTTTAAAAGTATTTGTATTGTATGGTCATGAGAGATCTGTGTAATATACAAGGCTTTGCTTTTCTCCATCTTTATTCCTGAAGCATATTTTCCAACATATTTTTCTTTGTCCTTGACTATTCTGACCTTTGCTTTGAAGTCTTAAAATATCAAACTATATATTGCTTTAATTAGGAGGATCTTACTATGTAGAATTTCTGTACTTCTCTATTCTCTACAACTAATACTGGTGCACAAGCTACAGTTATCTCCATGACAGCCTTTTTTGCAAATACTTGTCATGATGATCAAAGATATCTCCTGAAATCTTGTTTCTTGTTGCCTTTGGATACCTGATAAGCCAATTTCTCCAGCTTCTTATTTTGCTTCTTCAAGAGAAATAAGGGCTTTCTTATTAGAATGTGAGCTCTTTGAGGGAAGGTACTGAGTTTTTGTTTTTGCCTTTCTTTGTATTCCTACCACTTAGTGCCAGGAATGTAGTAGTAGATGCTTAATAAATGCTTGTTGACTCTTAACTGACTTCAAAGAGAACCTGTAAACCATTCATTTGTCCATTTAGCTGTATTTTCCTTGTGTTGTTCAATTTTGTTTATAGCAAGAATGTCAAGATAAATACCATCCAGTTCTTTTTGTACTATAATATGTCTGTTCACTGGTCATTGAATAAGAATTTTGTATTTAAAGTACCAACAACTAAATTAATATTTATAGGCAGTTTAAACCCTATGAGATTCCTAGTACCAAGGGTGCTGGAAAATGCTGGTAGACAATGGAAAAATGTACAGAGTACTCATATTTAAGTTTCATCTGAATTATTAACATTTTCTCTACCATTTTCTAAAGCCTAGTCAATCAAAGCCCTGATTTATAGGTTTGCCAGTTTCCAAGATATAAATGCTCACGTTGAAAATGTAACAATCAACTTCAAAGCCAGTTCATCTTGACTCTAACATACTTTTGCTTAGCACCCTCTGGAAGAGTTCCTTCTCTCCCCTTCCCCCCTTCCCTCCCCCAACCTGGTGCCCATTGTCATTATAGAAGCAAGGGACAGGTAGGATTGAGGACAATTTCACCTTTGTCTTTGTTTCCTGAGTTGCTATGGCCAAATAATTCACCCCCCCCCCCCAAGTAGCCTGCTTATTGGTAATAACCCCAAACTTAGATAGGCTAGTCCTTAGAATTCAGACATAGTACATTGCCAGGACCACACCTGGAGCCTTTTCAGCTTGGTAGGATGTGCTAGCCACTCCACTGATAAAGCCTTTGGTAACTCAAACTCATCTCCTATACCAGAACGAGGCATTAGAATAGGACTTTGTAGGGGTTAAACTGAGAGTGCCACATTAAATGTAAGTTCTAATTATAAGACATGTTTCCTTATTCTCGAGGATCTTACAGTCTAATCAAAGGATATCACCTTCACAGATAGCTGTAATACATGTGACAAGTGCATTAAGGAATAAGTAACAAAACCAGGTACCAATCATATTAATCTCTCAAGGCAGTGTCAAGAACAAGCTTTCAAGTCCTCTCTCTGCCTCTGTCTCTCTAGGTCTATGTCTGTCTGTCTGTCTCTCTTTTGATGCTCTTAATTACCTCTGTCACTTTCTAGTGCCTCTTCCCTTCCCTACTCCCCATTAGAACCCTCACTGTCACAAGTAAGTAGAGTCAAGCAAAATAAATTTAAAAAGCATAGAACATATCTGAAATTGACCTTATTCCATACCTGTTATATACCATGTCCACCATCTCTGCCAAATGACAGGAAGAATACCAGAATGGGTCTCAAAGTATAGATTTTTTTGACCACAGTATTAGAGTTGGATCTCTCTACAAGCTTATGTAATATTTAGTTTGATCCATTATCTTCCTGCAATGGATACTTCCTCTACAAGGCAGATCATAACCCACTTCTACCTCTTCATGCTGTGGGATTCTTCTCTGTATTCTTCTGTAATAACTGGAAGATAGACTTCATGTGTTACAGACTTCCCTCTGGGTCTTTAAATGTTTTATGGATACTAGTGCAATACATGTACAGCTATTCTTAATTGCTGTATGTACAATCAGGAAAAGTGAAAAAATTGGGTAAGAATACTACTACTCTGCTATAGTGTTAATAATTTGTAACTTGGGGGCGGCTAGGTGGTGCAGTGAATAGAGCACTGGCCCTGGAGTCAAGAGGACCTGAGTTCAAATCCAGCCTCAGACACTTAATACAAAAACTAGCCATGTGACCTTGGGCAAGTCACTTGCCCTCCAAAAAAAGGCAAAAAAAATAATAATTTGTAGCTTGCCTTTGATGTTTGTGTATCTATTTATTCTTTGTTATAAATTCATCAAATAAACATTGGGGAAAAAAGGGCATCAGAACTGGAAGGTGCCTTAGAGCATAGAATGTTAAAAGACAGAATATAGACTGTTAATGCTGGAAGGGACCTTTTTACTTCAATTTTAAAATCTCAACAAATATTGGAATAAAGAATTCAATATATGATTTAAAAAATCTTAGAATATAAACCATTATACCTAGTAAGGTATAATGGATAGAGTGTTACACTTAGATTCAAAACCTGCCTCTGACACTTCCTAGGTGGGGGAACTTGAGAGAAATTACTTATTTTCTCTAGATTTCAGTTTACTACTCTATAAAATGGAAATAATGCCTGTCATGCTTACTTCATGTATTTATTGTGAGGTTCAAGTGAGATCATGTATGGAACATTGTTTTCGAACTTTGAAGTTCTATGGAAACATCAGCTGTTATTACTAGAATATTCACTATAGCTCTGATAGCCTACAAGCTATGTTATAATAATTTGGGATCTAACATTCTCTTTTTCGAAGACTTTTTCCATGTCAAATTATCAGTCTTCTAAGGTCCTCTCTTTCTCAAACATTCTGTGTTCCAGTTCTAAGGTCCCTTCTATCTTCTAACATTCGATGTTTTATACTTTAGTATTCTTTGTGCTCAGATTCTTCTAGCCCTAGCATTTTTTGAGTTTATGAATTGAACCCAGAGGATATCCAACAGGGTATATGCAGACATAAAGGGGTGGTGAGTAAAAGGCACAGTGTTCTATTGTAACCCACTCCTGGGGAAATAAATGGAAGAAAAAAATACAGTATTTATTTTTGAGAAAAGTATCTTACAAGTCTGGCCTTCATCTTCACAGTGGGAGTCCCTTTAGAAAAATCAGCCCGGCATGCCTCCCAACCAGCACACTCATTTATAACACCATAAAGCTCTGCAGTGATCAAAGGCATTTTAAAGTAATTCCTTACATGTCAACACTTTCATGACTTGCCTTGAAATTTAAACTGGCAGTTGAAACACTGAGTGTGGCAGGATATCCTGTTCTTGCTCTCCTGGGGTCAATAAGTAGGCTGACGACTCTCTCTGGTACTTTGGTAGTGATTTGCCTCCCAAACTCAGCATCTGGGAGTGGATTGGGGGCATGTTTAGAAATGTCTGGTTAGCCTAGTTCATAGAACTTCAAATTGGAAGAGACCTCTGTTATCTAGACCCACTCTTGCCCAAGGCAGAATCGCTTCTATAATTCCAGTTGTGAAGAATGGTTAAAGCTTTTCCATATAGCTGTAGGAGTATAAACAATCAATCAATATACATTTAATAAGTACCTACTTACTCTATGCCAGGCAGTATCTTAGGCACCAGGGTCACAAAGAGAATGAAAAGCAGCAGAGTGTCAAATGATAACAGCACCTCACATTCCCATAGTGTTTTAAGGCTTATAAAGAGTTTTCTTCATGAAATAATTCTTTTTTTTTTTTTTGTAAGACTTTTCCCATTTCTAACTATCTGTCTTTTAAGGTCCTCTCTTTCTCAAACATTCTGTGTTCCAGTTCTAAGGTCCCTTTCATCTTCTAACATTCTAATATTAGTAATACTGTATTATCCCTCTTTTAAAGACAAAGAACTAGGGGCGTCTAGGTGGTGCAGTGAATAGAGCACCAGCCCTGGAGTCAGGAGGACCTGAGTTCAAATCCGACCTCAGACACTTAACATACTTACTAGCTGTGTGACTTTGGGCAAGTCACTTAACTCCAATTACCCTCCAAAAAGCAAAAAATATATATTTAAAGACAAGGAACCAGTCTAAGATAGGTAGAATGACTTGTCCAGAATCATACCAACTAGTTAAGCATCAGAGCCAAGATTCAACCTCTTGTCTCCTGATTCCAAAGTTCTTTGTACTATACCTTGTTTTTTCTCTTAAATGGATCTATTACAAAGGGTAGATGTAGCAGACAGACTTATAGAATTCTGTCAGGGCTAAAAGCCCCTTCAGAGATCATAAGATTGAGCTAGAAATTACTTTAGAGATAGTATAACCTCTTCATATAGTCACAGAAGGGTTGTGATTGCCCAAAGACACACAACTAGCAACTAGGTCCTCTGACTCCAAATCCAGTGTTTTATCCCATATACCATGAGATTATCTAGTTCAACCTCTTGCCTAATTAAAAAAAAAAATCCTTTAACATTTCTACTGACAGGGAACTCACTATCTCCCAAGGCATCCCATTCCATTTTTGGACTGTTAGGGATTTTTCTTTTTATAGTAAGCTGGCATATTTGTGTCTCTGTAACTTCTGCCCATATCTACAAACATGCTTATACAGGAGAACTCCTATTAACAGCTAGAAACTAAGTCACTTGTGGTGACAAAATGTTTTTTCGTAGCTCTCAGTGCTGCTATCAGGAGAAATCTGGTCAGAGTCTCTGCCATCCTGGGATCTCCCTATAAGGTGAGCATGAGTGGAGATAGCCAGGAATAAATTGTCACTGCAACCCACAGATCAAATTCTAGCTTCTTTTCCAGTCATCATTGGACTCAATTTAAAAACTTGTATTTTATATTTAGTGAGTCGGGATCATTAGGTCAAACATGCATGTTAGCTCCAGGAATCTTCATTGATGCATTTCCAGCTATGCCACTTGGGAATTTCTATCAATGAGCTTGGCACATTCTCTGCAACTTAGTCTCAGCAAGTGGCTTAGAGCATTGTGAGGTTAAGTGACTTGCCCAGGGTCACACAGCAGTGTGTGACAGTGATAGTCTGTGTTAGGGCCAGGACTTGAATCCAGATCTTCCTGACTGAGCCAGCTTTCTATTCATCATGTTATACTGATGCTCTTGATTGATAAGCTATGGAAGAACTCAGACCTCATGAAAATCAGGCAGTGCGTATGTGATCTTAGATGTTTATTATTCTTAGTAGTAATAATAATTATAATAACTCAGCAATTCATTGCACTTGTAGGTTTACTAAGTGCTTTGATCACAATTGCCCTGAGGGATAATATAAAAATTACTTTTTTTTTTTTTTACAGATGAGGAAATAGGATGATAAAACTTAAATAACTTGCATATAAAGCTGCACAGCTATTAAATGTCAGAACTGGCTTTTGGACTCAGTTTTTCTGTTCTTGAGTCCAGTTACCTTTCCATTACACCCTTCTGCTTCTCTCAATTATGGCATTTTTTTTCCTCTCTGCTTTATTTCTTTGGAAGTGGACATCAGAACACTTAAGTCCTTTCACTTACCTCTTCCAGCTGGTATAGACTATTCCTTTAGGGTTAGAAGGGAATGAAAGATCATCTAGTCTAATCACAGTCTAATTACACATGAGAAAACTGAGTTTCAGATAGCATCAGTGAACCATCCACAGTCACATAGGTAGTAGTTAGAGTTGGTCCTTGAAGCCAGATCTCCTAAGTCCAAGGCTGTATTGTCTCTATACCACACTAAGAGTTCACTTAAAACACCTGTAAAGAACATGTACCAACCCTCTCATTTGACAAATGAAGAAACTGAAACTCAGAGAAGGGAACTGATTTGTCGAAGGTCACACAGTCAATTTAATAACAGCTGGCATTAGAACAAGTATTCAGACTCCAAGCCCAGTATTCATTTTTTCATGGGTTCCTGAAGATGTTTTTTTCTGCTAATGATATAGACCCTCAAAGAAGAGTAAAAGTGAGGGTAGAAGACTTGAGGAAGGCAGGAAGAGACATTGGGAAATAAATCTCTTGATACTTACTGTGTCAATATTGTGTCAAAAACTGTAAGGGCTATAGAAAACAGAAACTTGGAATAGTTGGGGCTAATGACCTGTGTGTCTGAGTGTAAAATTTAGAGAATGGATGAAAACTAATAGGCAAATTTAGTCTCAGAAAATTCTCATGTTGAAGAAGTAGTTTGGCTGGAAAGATTAGCTTACTCAGTAGTCTACCTAGTAAATATTCCTAGGTATTTTTTCCTCAACTTATTACTAAGAGACTTGATAATACAATGAATGTTCTTCCTACATAATTGGAATCAGAAGACCTTGGTACAGATCCTAGATTGCCTACTTATCGACTATGAGGGATTTTCCATTTCTAGCTCTAACAGCTACAAGGAACTTTTTTTTTTTTTAAAGCAATTGGGGTTAAGTAACTTGCTTAAGGTTACACAGCTAGTCATTATTTATGTGTGGGTGCTCATTTTCTGAGGCTGGATTTGATCTCGGGTCATCCCAACTCTGAGGCCGACGCTCTTACTCACTGCTCCACCTAGCCACCCCTTTTTTTTAGGGCAATTGGGGTTAAGTAACTTGCCCAAGGTCACACGGCTAGGTTTTTGTTTGTGTGGGTTAAGTGTCTGAGGCCGGATCTGAACTCAGGCCCTTCTGACTCCAGGGCCGGCACTCTACTCACTGTGCCACCTAGCCGCCCCTACAAGGAACTTTTAAAGGAATTTTATATGGGGGAAAAAAGCACTGGATTTCATGAAGCCAAGAACCCAGGTTCATATAACCATCCTGACATCTGTATGACCTTGAGTAATCCTCTTTACCTTTCTGGTTTTTAGTTTACTCCTCTGTAAAAAGGGAACAATATCATCTACCTCACGGGATTATTATAAGGATGGTCCTTTGTAAATCTTAAAGTGTTATCTAAATTTAAATTATTATGTTCCAAGTACCTTTCTAACCCTATCATTCTGTGCTTTCTGATTCTCTTCCAACTCTGATAGCTCATGTTAATATGAGCACTTAAAAAACTTAGAAAGCACCTTCCTTCCCACAACCCTATGAAGGTAGATAGGGCAAGCATTTTTGTGTCATATACATTTTATAGATGAGGAAACTGAAGCTCACACAAGTGGTGTCTTGCCCAGGATCAGAATTGAGACTTGGACCAATTATACATGACTCTGAGATCTATGTTCTCTCCACTCTGTGATAGCCGCTATGAAGGCAATATAAAACATATAAGGCTAAGTATTTTCTAGTGTCCTTTATTTAAAAAAATAAACTTGTGACATTCTAAGCCCCCTTTAATGCCAACTTTGGAAATTTAGGGGAGTAAAAAAACCTTAGTCATTTTTCTTAAATAGCCACTAGGGGTCAGTATGTCACATATCAAATTTTAATAGATGAGAAAGGCAAGCTACCAGGAGGCTCGTCTGCTTTGTATCTCTTTCAGTTACCCCTGTATGTATATTGTTACAAGATAACAGCAATAGGTTTTGAATAAAATTGAAGATAACGATCAACCTTAGACTAAGAGCTCAACCTTGCTCAGTCTCATGCGATAACTGGCTGCATAAAACTTCATTCAGTTCCTGAAATCTTTTCAGGGTGGGGCAGTATTTTTATTTAACTCTTGTTATAGAATGCTTAAAAACTGGAAGGAAATTTATCATCATTGAGTTAAATGTCTAAGGAGAATGAGCAAAATTCTATAGTGGCTTCTTTTTAAAATGCAGGTGGCAGATAGTGATATGGATATGGAAAATAAAGTTTAATGGCTGTAAGGATGATGAAAGGACTCACATCCCCAACCATGTCATATGAGGATTAATTGAAGGAAGTGGGAATTATTTAGCTTATAGAAAAGACATGGAAGGGAAATGATCACTATCTTCAATTCAATTCGTCTAACCTCTTAAGTGCTATATTATACACTGAGCATAATATAAAGACAATGAAAAATGGGTTCTTCTCTCAAGAAGCTTATAATGTACTAGACAAAAGAAAACCCTGGGCGTAGTTCTGGTTCTGCTTTTAACTTGCCCTGTGACCTTAGTCAAGTCACAACCTCTCAGCCTCCTTCACTTTCCTTATCTGCAAAATAAGAACTTTGGAGGAGATAATCTCTAAATTTCCTTCCAGTTCTAACATTCTATGACTTTACTGGTGTAACTTCAGAGGATAGTGCCTGAACAAGGAAGTGGAAATTTCAGGGAAATAGATTTGGGTTCAATATAAGGAAGAACTTCCTAGTAATTAGAACTATCTAAAGTGGAATGGTTTGCCAGATGAAGGAGTGAATTTCTCATCACTGGAAGTGTTTAAACAAAGGTTGGATGACTACTTCTCAAGCATGTTGTAGAGATAGTTTACTGGTTCATTAGGAGGTCTAACTAGACAACTTTGAAGGGCTTTTTTAATACTGGAATTCTGAAAATTGGTAAGTCATCAGTTACTAAACTAAAAAGTATGAAATTCATTGGTTGATACCAGTGAATTGATACCAATTCCATATCATATTTGAAACCAATTTCCCATGTCAGTCAGGCTAATTGGAACTTTAAAGTTATTTTTATGACATTTGTAAAGGACTTAATATACATGGCATTTAGTCATAGACTGTTAAGAGTTAGAAGGACCCTTGGAACACATAATTTTATGACACAGAATGTTAGAACCTAGAATATTAGAGGTGAAAGGGAACTTAGAGCATAGGATGTTAGGGTCAGAAGGGAGCTTAGAATAGGGAATGTCAGAACTGTGAAGGATCTTGCAGATTATCCAGTTTAACCCTTTCATTTATTTTCAGTGTTTTATTGATCCCTTTTGATTTTGCTATTACAGTCATTTCCCGGTACCCAAGCTCTTCATTTTACAAATGAGGAAACTTGGGTCCAGAAAGAAGAGAAAACTCGCCAAGGTTGCAGAGACATTTAGTGACAAAAAACCCTGAGATTTTCTAGTTTCTGGTCTACTGTTTTTTCTACTCTGTTATATCTTTTTAGGGAAAGAGCACAAGAAACATTCAGTTACACAGAATAGCTGAGACTATTGACCATGAAGTCTAATTTATTTGAGACATATCTACTGCATTCAAAGGAGAAAATATTGCTCTCAGTAATGTATTGAGCCGTTAGCATCTTCATCCTAACAAAGCCCTCAGTGGGGAGAATCACCCATCAGTGCAAACTTGGCATTTTTCATTTTATGATCTATAATTGTCATTTGTGTGGTATACTTGTTGTTACTGCAAGATGCCAAACATACTTATGCATTAGATGCATATTAAATAACTACTCAAACATCAAGGTCATAGTTCTAAGAAAGGCTGCCCTGTTGAGGTACCTTGCAGAATGAAATTGATTTCTTGTGATGCTACATTCTAGAATCTTGCTGACAAGGAAAAACAATTGATGTGAGGCATTATTAAAGCCTTAAATGTTTCTTCCCTGTTAATGCTCTTTTACAAGCTTGAGGTAACTGATAGTGCCTAAGGAATTGGCAGAAGCTTCACTTAGAAATACAATGGGGAAAGAAGTCAGTAAAATCTAGAGTGTGGGAGGTGCTACGTGGGACTCTTATAGTGAATTGGACAACAGCAACAACTTAAGTGCTTACTAAATTCTAGGTCCCACAGATATAAAAACTAAAAACAAAACAGTTCCTGTCCTCAAGTAGCATACATCTTTTTGGAGTTATGGAAAATAGATCATTAGAAATGAGACAATTTCAAGAGAAAGACCACTAAAAATTATGTGTATCAGGAAAATCTTTGTGTAATTGAAGGAAGGTAACTGGGGATTCTGAGAGATAAAGGTGAGGAGGGAGGCCAGTCCTGGCATCTTCAATGGCAAAGAGATAGGAAATGAGCAAAGTTCAGGGAACAACTAGCGGACCAGTTTGTCTAGAATAAGGAGTATGCAAAGAGGAGTAATATGGAATATTTGGAAAGCCATATTGCAGAAGACTTTAACTGCCAGGCTAAGGACTTGATATTTTATCCTAGAGGAAATAGAGAACCCCTAAAGATTTTTGATCAGCAAAGTAACATAGGCCTTCAAATTAAGGATGTTAATTTGGCAGCTGTGTTGAGGATGGATTGGAGTAGAGAGAGACTGAGATCAGGGAAACCAAGTGTCAGGCTACTGTAGTGGTGGCAGGCCAGGGGTGATTTGATGAAAACCTGAACTAGGATAGTGGTTGTATGAGCAAAGAGAAAGGATGTATAAGATATGGTAGAGGTAGAATCAACAACCCTTTCTGGGAATTTGGATGTGGAAGGGAGAAGAGATATAGAATAAATAGCTTTGAGTATATGGAAGATTTTTTTAAAATTATTTTTAAGTTAAGAGAAATCTATTTTATCTTCTACCCACCGTCAACCCCACTGGGGAAAAATAAAGAAAAAAAAATTCATTGTAACAAATATGTGTAATCAAGCAAAACAAATTCCCTTATTGGCTGTGCTTTTTAAAATGCAGTCCACATTCTACACCTGAATCTATTACAGAAGGTGGATGGCATACTACATCACTGGTCTTCTGAAATCATGTGTCGTTTTTGCATTGATCAGAGTTTTTACAGCTTTCAAAGTTGTTTGTCCTAGATATGTTAGTATTAATATTTTTTAAAGGATGAGAGATACCTCCTGACATGTTTGTAGGCAGCAAGGAAGAAACCAGAGGATAAAGAGAGAATGAAAATAGACTGGGGTGGGGGTGGGTGGGACAAGGTAGAGATGTCATTGAGGAGGTGAGACCCCAGAGAAGAACACAAATGGAGATTGATATTGGCAAGAAGGAAAGCTTCATCAGAGAATGGAGCAAAGGAGGAGAAAAGGAGGCAGATATGAAGGAATTTTGATGTATGAAGTAAAGGAGAAAGTATAGCTCACAACAGATGGATGGCCTTGATTTTTTTTTTCCATAAAAGTGGGAGGGTGGAAGTTCTTTGAGGGATAGAGAGGAAGAGAGATCTAGGTGATGCTAGAAGACGGAAGAGAAAATTTGCAATTGCTTTTCTGGGGAGTGTGATAGAAAGTCAATCAGTGAAAAATAAAAGACTTACTATGTAGCAGTGAGGGCCTAGCTGAGATTAGATGTCATACATTTGTAGTGGACTCATCATGTTCGCCTGACTAACTTTAGCAGTGTTCAATAGCACATGCAAGTCGAAATAGAAAAGTTGGATGGTGGGGGTGACCTAGAGCTTGGGTTTTGTTAGGGCTGAATGACAATAGGATAAGAGGGTAAGTAATTCAGAGATGAAGGATAGTTTATCATAAAAGTGATGAGTAAGTCTTAATAAGAATAAGATTCTGAAGGGAAGAAAGTGAGACCAGAGCTGGAACAATAGACTGGGAGAATAAGGAAGGGGTGCAAGACTGGAGCAGTCAGGGTAAGGAGGAAGAATACTCTCCATCTGTTAAATGAAGATGGTGCTCTCTATGCCATCTACCTCATCAAGGTGCTGAGAGGATCAAGTAAAATAATGATTGTAAAATCACTTACAATTGCTGAATTACTGCAAAAACCTCTTACCCGATTTCTCCATCTCTGCTTTTTCTCTCCTAATCCTATATTATCAAAGTAGTCTTCCTAATATATTAATTTTATATTGTCATTCCCCTCTTAAAAACTCCCATCTCTCTCACTGTTGCTCTAAAGTTATTATTACAAGTTTCTTTCCTGAAGTGAAATCTTCCTCCCTACATTTTCTACCCATTGGTTTTAATTCCCTCCTCTGAAGATACACACAACAAGTGTAATCACTCTTCTCTACAATGGCTTTTTAGCTATCTGAAGACAGCTGTCTTTTCTTCTCCACACTAAAGATAATAGCTGCCTTCACTAAGGCTCCATTTTGTGGACTCAAGTTCTCAAAAGCTGTGCCAGTAAAGTATGAGCTCTGGCAGCTTTTATCAAGTTGAAAGGCTTTAAGGACCATCCTGGTGATAGACTGTGTATGCTTCCTTTCTAAGTGTGAAGATGCTCATCACCAGGTTTGCCACAGGGTAATGAATTTTATGGTCATAGCAAATCATGAAGTCACTTTATGAAAGTATTAATATCTGTACTACTGGGGAGAATGTCTACATTCATGATTTATCATAGATACTTGTATTGAAGAATAACTGATATTTATATAGTGCTTTAAAGTTGACAAAAGTGGGTTCCATCTATCATCTCATCTGACTTTCACAACAGATTCGTGAGCTAGCTAGTCCAACTGTTGCTTTCCCCTATTGTACAGAGGAGGAACTTGAGAATCAGAGGTCTGAAGAGTCTTGTCTAAGGTCACATAATCAGTAATAATCAGAGCTGGGACTCAAACTCAGGTCTTTCCATTGCCCTTTCCATTATATATCACTGCTTCTTAAAATTAGCTTCCTCAATAGTCCCCGTGTGACATAGCTTGGTGTCCCATCACCATTCTGGTCATCTTGTTCTTGATTAGCTTGTTGAATAAGTCAAGGAAATGGTTTCCTGTATTAACCTCTCTTGTTTTTCCCCTTTGTCCCTTTCAGGTTCGAATGGTGAAAGATGGTGACCCCTCCTGGAAGCCCACTTTCATTGTAAAACCTGATGGTGGTTGTCAAGGTGATGGAATCTACCTCATTAAAGACCCCAGTGACATTCGAATGGCAGGAAATCTCCAGAGCAGGCCAGCTGTGGTCCAGGAATACATCTGTAAACCTCTCCTCATTGACAAACTGAAATTTGATATTCGTCTATATGTCTTACTAAAGTCTTTAGAACCCTTAGAGATTTATATAGCCAAAGATGGACTCTCTAGATTTTGTACAGAGCCATATCAGGAACCTAACTTTGGAAATTTACATCATGTATTTATGCACTTAACCAACTATTCATTGAATATCCACAGTGGAAACTTCATTCATTCTGACAATGCCAATACCGGCAGCAAAAGGACTTTCTCCAGCATCCTTTGTAGACTCTCTTCCAAAGGAGTTGACATCAAGAAAATCTGGTCGGACATTATTTCTTTGGTCATTAAGACAGTTATTGCACTGACACCAGAACTCAAAGTATTCTATCAATCTGATATACCAGCAGGGAGGCCTGGGCCAACATGCTTCCAGGTAAGCCTTCAAGTCATTGGTACAGAATTGTAATAGAGAAGGTTCCTCTTGTTAGAAACTTTAAAACATACAATTATGGATCTGGAAGAGACATTAGAACAGAGGAAATAGACCATGGAATGTTAGAACACAGAAAATAGAATATTAAATCTGGAAAGAACTAAAGAAATCACCTAACCCTATCCCCTCCTTTCATGGAAGAAGAAACTAGGATCTAGACAGCTGAAGAAATGTTTATGGGTAAGGGCATGGCTAAAATTTATTATTGAGGTTCACTCTGACAGGTATCCATTTACTTGAAACATAATTGAGTATCAGAATTGGAAAGGACTGTGGAGGTCCCTTCCTTTACAGATGAGCAAACAGAGGCCCACAAAGAGGAGATGATTCTACCTGAGCAGTAGATAAAGCCTCCTACTGATGAATAATTGTCCAGTCTTGGCTTGTATACTTACAGTGACCTTTACCTTCCTGTGATGTTTCATTTGCTAGTGCTTGCCTTATGTATCAGATGGACTAGAACTGTTCCTACAGACTTGAAAGCAGGAAACATGTATCATCTCTGAAGGCTGGAAAACTTAGCACTTGATGATTAAGAATGATAAACATTGGCCTCTGCTGCTCATCAGTCCTTGTCCTTTCATGAGCATCTCATTTCCCAGGCCAGGTCTAAAGTTAGATAGATGATTTTACTGCCTTGTCTTAGAAGCATCATCATTCTTGTTCTTTGATCATGTATTATTAAACAAGCCTGTAATACTGATCGTTTTCCACAGACTTTCTATAACTTGGGAGAAAGAAAAAGAAACCTTCCATAAAATGTCCATCTGAATTTCCATTTCAGAAAGAGTAGACTGATCTGGAATTAGAAAATGGTGAAAAAAGTAGTATACTTGGAATCAGAAAATCTGGATTCTAATCCTAGTTCTCCCACTCAGTAGTCACTTCATTGTGGACAAATCATTTAACCTTTGTGACCATCCTTAGTTTTATCATATGGAATTTAAAATGGGGGATAGTAGTACTTTCTGTTTATTAATTATACAACTGTTCAAATCACTTTACTTCTAGGGGCCTCCATTTTTCATCTGTAAAATTGGGATAATATTATATAACATATGTATGAATTTAGCGTAAGTCCCCTTACTTCTCTATGCCTTAGTTTCCACATTTGTATAGTGCATATTAGAATATTTCTGTAACCTTCCTAAAACAGAATAATGTGTGTGGAAATATTTACAAAATGCTTTACACATTCAGATCATCATAGTGAATGTGGTATTGCCTACAATAGTGAATTATAATACCTGAAAGAAGACCTTGAATCATAGAGGTGACTCAGTATTCTATTTCTCATTCTTAGATTTTAGGATTCGATATTCTTCTAATGAAAAATTTGAAGCCTATGTTGCTAGAAGTAAATGCAAACCCCAGCATGAGAATAGAACATGAACAAGAGGTAAGATATCTCTCTCTCTCTCTCTCTCTCTCTCTCTCTCTCTCTCTCTCTTTCTCTTTTGTCATCATCTTTTATGTTATAAATATTTTCAAGGCTAGTGCTTCAAAAAATCCATCATTTTGTCTCTCTGGGGCTTCCCTCCCTCTATGGAGGTCATATTGTTACCACTTCTTAAGAAAGGGTCTTCGTGAGTTGCCATGGCCAAAAAAAAATAATTATCCATTAGTAGAGAAACCTCTGAGGATGTGTCTCTTCTAGTCTAGCTAGGCTGGTTCTTAGAAGACAGATGGACACATAGTCCATGGCTAAGTCTAAACTCAGAGAGTTTAAAATTTGGCTTGGACCTTTCAGAACTTGGACTCTACCGGCATAGCTTTCAAGAAGGGCCAGACTATCCCAATAATTAGGGAACTATCTACAGTAGGGAGAAGGCTAGAAAGATAACTTTTGCGAGGGAAATGCGACAAGAAAGGCTGGAAATCAGAGGCAGGGCTGACTACCACAAAGACTGTAGGACGGTGAAATCTCAGGGCCTGAGCAGAGTGAGTGAGTTAGTTGTTGATTTGAGTGTAAAACTGAGCAAGTTTGTTGAAGATTAGGGAGCTAGAATTCAAGGAGGGTGGAAGAGTTTGTATTTTTTCTAGATCTTAACTGCTTCCTAGACAATTAGGCCTTTTTATTCCAAGGGGATGTATGACCTTTTCCTGCTAGTGCTGATAACCTTCATGGTCTCCTGTGGGGCTTGCTGATTCAGCCATTCCTGATGAATTGTGGGTTCATGAAATATCCTTCCAAAATCCAGAGTTACCTCCATATCATTTTAGAGGATGTTTTACATCAATAATCTGATGGATTTGTGATATGTTAATGTAGGTATTTCTTCCAGTGATATAGATTGTGATCCATTGAAACCTTGCCATCTTGTACTACCTTTGTGTAAGTCCTTCAATGAATTCTCCCTGGGGATGGGGAGGGGCCGGTAGAACCCAACCTTCTTGAGGTTTGATCTAGATTTCTTGATATTTCATTAACATTTTTTTTAAAGATAAAGCAGCTAGAAATATACTGATTGTTAATGTTCTTTCAAGTCTGAATATTTTCAATCTTGTTAAGCTTGGAATGTCATGTGGAAATAAGGTCTTGAAACCTAGAAATGGTTAGACTTTTCCATCAAATTTGACATGTACTAATTAGTGATTTACCAAAGAGAAATTATGTGAATTTGATTTAATCTTGTTGACATGTCTGAATCACAAATATAAACAATGATTTTTTAAAAAATTCTCATCAATTCTTTTGATCATCATCCTTATAATAGCCTACATAAAGTGTTCATGATTTTTTAAAATCTACACTTTTGGTTTCATTGGTGTAAGGAGCTTCTGGCAAGGAAACTCCATCTACTGCTGCAGATCAGCAACTGCTTTAAAACTTACAGCATTAGAGAGTTGCAAAATGGCTTATCCTGGGTCACTAAGCCTCTGCATATGTGTATGTGTACATATGCACACATATATGTATATGTTTATATATATATATGCACACAATGTGTCCTCATCATTATATATGTATACCTCCATCATATATATATATGTGCATATGTATATATAAATGGGGCTAAATAAATATCTCCATACATTTATATATGCTATACATTATATTTATATATGTATTTCTATTATGTGTGTGTGTATGAAAGATGGGGCTTAGTAATATTTAGATAACTTACATCACTGACTAAGTTGTTGTGAAGATAAAATAAGGTTTATATATAAATATATATATGTATGTATGTATGTATGTATGTATGTATAGAATGTGCTTTGTTATCATAAAGTTCTAAAAAGTTATTTTATATAAAAGGGCTGCCATCACTAAGAATGAGTCAATGATATTTTAAAATTATATTCTATATCCTAACATTTTCACAACTTAATAGGCAGGAATAGGCTTAAGCTAATACAGACAATGAAGAGAGTATGCATTTAGCACTGAAAAAAACTGTCTTCACTGTAACATAGAATCCTTTGTAATTCAAGCTTTCTCCAGGGGTATTTGAAAATGTCCCAAGTCTTGTCGATGAAGAAGTAAAAGTAGCAGTAATCAGAGATACTCTCCGCCTAATTGATCCACTGAAGAATAAGAGAAAAGAAAACAGGTAAGTATTTTTATATAATTTGCTTTTCATCAGTATTTTGTAATATCTAAAATCAGATTAAATTCTTTGGGCTGCAAAAAAAATTACCTTCCAGTTTATTTAAAACATTTAAAACTATTGATAGTGTGTGCTTTACATATCCCTGAAGGGACCTTAAAACATAAAGTGTGTTAGAATCTAGATCATATAATGTTATAGCTCTGTGACCAAAAACTTAGATTGCTAGAACTCTGAAATACTCTCTACTCAAAGTGGATCTGTGATCTCATCATTGTGATTAGTGACTCCAGCAATGCCAATTGCAATTTATCTATGACTTCTCATCCTGGACAACTACATATGTCTTCCCAGAAAATGCTTTGTTATTCTTTTTTTTTATATGCTTTTTTTTTTTTTTTGGAGGGCAATTGGGGTTAAGTAACTTGCCCAAGGTCACACGGCTAGGTTTTTGTTTGTGTGTGCGTTAAGTGTCTGAGGCCGGATCCGAACTCAGGTCCTTCTGACTCCAGGGCCGGCACTCTACTCACTGCTCCACCTAGCTGCCCCGTGCTTTGTTATTCTTGATACTTTGATGATACCAGTGGGCACGCAACACAGGCTATCCATTGGTTATCCCTTCCTCTCACCAGATAATCAGTCCATCTTCTATTTTGCTCATGCATTTTTTTCTTGTAGGTTTCCTTTATAATAACTTTTTAAAAAAATACCTAGTGACACCTGCCACATGCCTCTCCACTGCTTTTTAGTGTTGTATGACTTCTAGCCATGTGATGCCACCAGTAGAATACTGGAATTAGAAACATGGATCTTTCTTTCATTTAACTTTGCAATTCAACCCACTTTATTTCTTTTATTCAATTGTGGGCCTAATTGTCCATTTATATTTATGTGTTTTATATTTATATTTATGTGTTCGTCCAAATATGTGTGTGTGTGTACATACACAGACATACATACACATGCATTATATATAATATATAGTTACATGTACATCCCTATATGTATGTGTATGTGAGTCATAGATGAGCTTTCTAGATTGTTCATCTAACTGCCTTTCAGAATCTGGAGGAGAGTCACCCTTCATTCACTCCATTTTTCTAAGTGGATTTTAAACCAAACTCTTTAGAGTGAACATGTTTGTGGCTCTCCTTCAGGAGGATCTACAGTGTTCTAGGACTTGATGAAATTAGTACAATGTCATCTTCAAATAGAAGCATCTGGAAGATGGTGAGGTCTTTGGCGTTATAGTCTTCAACTTAGTTTCTATGCTGGATCTCCTCCATTAAGTTGAGAACATCTTTGGTGAGCATTTGGCTCCTTGTTTTATGCTTTACCTGACATTAATAATCAGAAGGTTGTGGCACAATGAGTAGAGCGCCGGCCCTGGAGTCAGAAGGCCCTGAGTTCGGATCCGGCCTCAGACACTTAACCCACACAAACAAAAACCTAGCCGTGTGACCTTGGGCAAGTTACTTAACCCCAATTGCCCTAAAAGGGGCGGCTAGGTGGAGCAGTGAGTAAGAGTGCTGGCCTCGGAGTTGGGATGACCCTAAATCAGATCCGGCCTCAGAAAATGAGCACCCACGCATAAATAATGACTAGCCGTGTAACCTTGAGCAAGTTACTTAACCCCAATTGCTTAAAAAAAATAATCAGAAGGTTGTTTAATGGGGCTGTTACATTTTTCAAGGAGTCATAAATGGTTGACATAGGCATAGGAGACACCTTGTTGGAGGAGAACTTGTAAGGTGGCATTTTACTTCTCCATATTGAATACCTTTTTTTTTTAAGTCAAACAGTAAGCACAGTGGTTATCTTATATTCTCTGTATCTTTCAGTCATCTTATGATGGTAAAGATGTGCTCTGCTTTGAAATATCAGTCATAAAACCCATCTGTTTCTTTCTAATATCTCATGAAAGATGTCAATACATAAACATTTTGTGTAAATGGGAAGGCAGCAGGCATATGGGTCAAGAATTTATATTTTCTTGGACATTCTTTTTTGTAGTTATAAGACAATTATGGGTTTTTTTAAATGCCTTTGGCATTCTCCCCTCTTTTAGATACCTTGAGAATCTATATACCTCAATACTCTCACAATTGTAATGCCTTTTTCATGGGCCTCCATTCTTTCTACTTGGTATACTTTAGATGTTTCTGTCTTCTCCCTTTACCCCCAACACTTTTCCCTATTTCTCTTCCCTCCCCCCGTTTCTCTTTCTCCTTGTCTTCTCCCTTCCATCTACATTTCCCTCTTTTATCTTTCTCCCTTCCTCACTTTCTTCCCTCTTTCCCCACCCCCTCTCATCTCCCCTCTCTGTGATCCTCTTTTCCCCCTCCATTCTCTTTCTTCCCCCTCTGCTCTTCCTCTCCATCTTTCTCTCCCTACTTACCTACTTTCTTCTCTCTCTGCTTCCCTTCATCCCTCTCTTTGTTCCTCTCTCATTTTCTTTCCCTCTTTCTCTCCCTCTTCCTCTCCCCCTACATATTTATTTCAGTATTTCAAGAATTTATGATTTTTTTCATAACTGTGAGTCTTTTCTCCACCAATAAAAATTGTGGCCTTAGATTGTGTTCATGAGTTGCTTTGTTGAAAATAATTACCTGGTGGTCAGAAAGTAATGATTAATTAATGATTAGCAAATTAGTGACCTTTTCTTAATGAGTCTTTCTACATTTAGCTAGCTCCAAATTATAGCTTGCGCTGCCCAGACACAGTCTGCTTCTGGGTCTATAGTCTAATCTGTTCTAGCTTGGTAGGACCTATTAAGAGTCAGAGGCTACCTCCATATGTGCTGTAATCTCATTCTTGCTAGGTTGGCTTGTTAGTCCTGTTTGTGGTGATGGTCCCACAGTTTGTGTTGGTGATGGGCCCTTTTTTCATAACAGTTGCATGCATCCAATCCGTTGCCAAATCATTTCTACTTTCACAACATCTCTTGTTTATATCTCCCTCTCACTACTTACACAGCCATCATCCTGGTGCATGTCATACCTAGTTGGTAAACTTACTTTGTCTCTCCCCACTCTAACCCATCTTCCACTCAGCTGCCAAAGTGATCTTCCTAAAGTTTGAGTCTGACCATGTCACCCCACTCCCACCCCTCCATTCTGTAAACTCCATTGGCTCCCTGTTATCTCTGGGATAAAATATTAAATCTTCTACTTGGCTTTTAAAGCCCTTTACAACTTGCTTCTTTTTAGTCTTTTAAAATTTTATTCTCCTTCACCTACTCTGTGATCCATTGGCATTGACATTCTTACTATTCCTCACATTTAACATTCAATTCCTGACTGCCTTTTCACTGGCTGTCCCCCTTACGAGCTCTTCTTCCATGTCTCTGTCCCCTGGCTTTCCTTGCTTCCTTCAGTTCTCAGCTTAAATCCCACCTGCTATGAGACATTTTTCAGTGTCCCTGTCCCCTCCCCAACCACCAAGCCCATTGACAGTTCCTTCTCTGACATGATCTCCCATTTATACCACACATACACACATACACACACACACACACACACACACACACACACCAATCATATACATTTTTGTTTGCATGTTGTGTTCAACATTAAAATATGAGCTCCTTTTTTTCCTTTCTAAAAAATACTGTGGTTCATGGGGAGGAAAAGAAAAGAGGGATATTTGGGAAAATTATGATGTAAGAAATAGAAAATATCAGTAAAAACTCATTTTAAAAAAGAATATGAACTCCTTGAGGGAAGGACATGTTTTTTGCATTTCTTTGTATCTTCAGCACTAAGTACAGTCCCCACACATGATAAGTACTAGATAAAGCCTTGCTTCTTACTCTTGTCTCATTGGGTGATGGCTTTGGAGAACTGACTAAAAGTAAGGTCTGGTCTGGAAGTGCTGTTATTCCAGGGCTCAAGAATGGGTGTAAACTGGACAAGTGGAAAGGGAGAAGGAAGAAAAGGCATTCTAGGTGGAACAACAAACTTGTACAAAGATCCCAAGCTTTGTGTATACTCAGGTAAAGTTAACTAGTCCAGTTTGATATAGAATACATGAAGGGAGTTGTTGCTTAGAGCCAAATTATAATTGGCTTTGACTTCCAGGCTAAAGAGATCAAATTTTATTCTGGAGACAATGAGGGGTCACTAAAACTTTTGGTATGAGGGAGCAATAGAATTATAGAGAGCTATGTACTGGGAAGTTCGTTTTAGCAGTAAGTGCCAGATATCTTGGGCTCCTATGAGGAGGTGAGTAGAGCACTGGTCCTAGAGACAGGACTCAGGAGTCAGGAGGACCTGAGTTCAAATTTGGTCTCAGATACTAACTGTGTGACCCTGGGCAAGTCACTTAACACTGTTTACCTCAGTTCCTCACCTGTAAAATGACCTGGAGAAACAAGTGGCAAACCATTCCAGTATCTTTGCCAATAAAACCCCAAAAGGGGTCACTGAGAATTGGACACAGTTAAAATGACTAAACAGCAAAAGCTAAATATGTTAGCAAAGGTCAAGACTGAAGAAGGAGAGACCCATTAGGAGATTATGAGGTAAAGTTGCAGAAAATTACCTTGTTGACTGACTTCCCAGATGCATATTTAAATCCAAGTAGTGTTAATGTGTTTTTTGTTGTTTCCTCCATTTTGTAGGCATAGAACCTGAGATATCATAATGTGAGCTTATTAAGTATTTATAAAACAGACTTTTATTTACAGCTTGATAGACAGATAAGCCTGAGCACATTATTATCCTATGCCACAGTTAAATTGGGCACCACATCCAAATCCATGATTCTATGCAAAGATAACAAGGTGCTTGCTGTGAGACTAGATTGTAATAATACTCATATTAAGAGCATAGCCTTGTAGAATGTAGAATGTTAGAATTGGAAGAAATCTTAGAGATCATGTATTCCAGAAGTATCCATGTGGCCCACAACACTCCCCTTAAACCAAGTTAAAATATAATTGGAAAGTATTTAACAAAATACGATAAAATATAGGTAATATCAATATATGGTTTTCTAAGTCAATATACTTCCCATAGGAATCCTTATATACAGTTTACTGGCTTTGTTTCTATTTGAATTTGACATCACTGCTCAAAAGTATCAAAAACTAGAGTGGTGAAGGAAGATGGGGACTGAGAAAAGGACAAGGGATTCAGCCATTAAGAAATCATTATTGATTCCATGGATTCAATTTTCATCTCTATGCATATGAGCCTGAGATCTATTCATTTGGCCCTAACCTTTCTCCCAGCCTCCAATCTCGCTTCTCCAAGTGCCTATTGAACATCTCAAAGTGGATGTCCCATAGACATCTAACATTCAGCATGTCCAAAACTGACTCATCATTTTTCCTCTAAGCCCTCCTCTTCCTAATTTCCCAATTACTGTGAAGGGTACTGCTATCCTCCTTGATTCCTTATTTTCAGTCTTTCTATATTCAATTATTTGCCAAGTCCTATCATTTCTACCTTCTTTGCATATCTCATATATGCCCCCTTCTCTAATACTGCTGCCAATCTAGTGTAGGTCCTCATTGCCTTGGGCCTGGACTATTGCTGTAGCCTGCTGGTGGGTCTCCCTATCTCAAATCTCTCCTCATTCCTGTCCATCTTTCACTTGGCCATCAAACTGATCTCCTTTAAACACAGATCTGACCATATCATCCTACCCCTTCCTTCATTCAGTCGATTTCAGTAGCTCCCTAGGATTAACTCTAGGATCAAATATAAAATCTTCTGTTTGGCTTTTAAAACCCTTTATAACTTAGCCCCTCTTACTTTTCCAGTCTTCTATATACCTTCTTCCCTTCCATATATTCTATGATCTGGTAGTACTGGTCTCCTTGCTGTTACTGGAATAAGACACTCTTATCTCCTGAGTCTGGGCATTTTTAGTGCCTTCCCCAGTGCCTGGAATGCTCTCCCTCCTAGATCTCCCCCTCCTGGCTTCATTTTGTCCCCAGCTAAAATCTGTAAGAAACCTTTCCCAACCCCCCTTAATACTAGTATCTTCCCTCTCCAGTATCTTACTGTACATAGTATTTACATATTGTCCCTGCCATTAGGCTGTGAGTTCCTTGAGAATAGGGATTGATTTTTTTTTCTTAATCTCTAGAGTTTAGCATAGTGCTTGGCAACATAGTTAAGTACTTAGTAAATGCTTGTTGACTGGAATTGACTTGCTGGTGTAATAATAATAAGGATAACTGAGGTTTTTATAGCACTTTAAAGTCGCCAGAGTGCTTTACAAATGTTATCTTATTTGATCTTCATATCAATGCTATGACTTAGGCACTGCATCTTTTTATTATTCCCACTTTACAGATGAAGAGATTGAGCCTCAAAGAAATTAAGTGACTTGATTTGCCCATGGCCAAACAGGCAATAAGTATCAGGGGCTAGATTTGATTCTTCTTGGCTTCAAGTGTCCAGCATTTGTATCTGGGAAAAAAGAACTGAACTTAGAGTCAGAGGACCTGGTTTCAAATCTTTGGTTTGCTGTTTACTACCTGTCTAACCTGAGAAAGCCAATTCCCCTCTGTGGACCTCAGTTTACTCCTCTGTAAAATTAGGACCGTTTGATATTTAAATCCCCCCTGTAGCTCTAAATCCTTTCATCCTATGACTTTTAACTATTTTTTGTAGGAGAGGTTTAAAGATATTTTGTTTGTCTAGTAGCTATGTCACAGTAGAGCTGAGAATAGGCACCCTAGCTGTCTTCTAGTCTCTGTGTCCTGGATAATGTGCCCTTTCCTTCCATGTATCATCTTTAGGAGGTTCTTCTGAGAGTTGTGCCTGGTATCGTAATGCCACTGGAATATGTACTGATGCAGTGATGTCTGAGGAACCAGTCCAATATTATATTAACCAGTTCTTGTCCAGAGGAGAAAGGATATGCTTCTGTGTGAAATTCTTCACTGAGGACAGTTTGTAAGATGGATGGGTGCAAAGACATTGTATGCAGAGTGAGAAACAGCAGAGAATACTAGGAAAGAGTCAGAAGAGCTTGGTTCAAGTTTTCACTTAGTTGTTTAGTGGTTGTGCAACCTTTGGTCAGGTTACTTTGACTTTCTGGGTGTCAGTTTCTTCATTTGTAAAGTGAAGGGGTTGAACTCTTATTTCTAAGGGCCTGATCAATTTAAAGTTTGTCTGTGTTTAAATATGCCATATTCCAAAATCTGTTTTAGCTTTCAATATTCTGTGGTCTATATTCTAATATTTTATATCAAGGAACCTTTCAGCTTTGTGATTCTGTGTTCCAGTACTCTGAAGGACATCCATAAAAGTACTAAATTTGGAGCCGAGAGACTGCTGGAATTCCCCACATTGTCATCATATGTATTGCTTCTTCCTTTCCTTCTTTCTACCAATAAAAGAGATAATATAGTGTAAAAAGCAATACAGAAGAACATTGTACTTGTAGTCAGGAGGTCATGGTTTGAATTCTTACTCTAAAACTTATTAGCTATGTGAGATCATGGGCAAATTTGATCCTTGTTTTCTTCCTCATAAAATGAGGATAATACTACTTGTGTTCATGGGGTTATTTTGAAAAAAAAAACACCTCTTTGTAAACCTTGGAGTGCTATATAAATGTGGTCATTTTGTTAATTTTTTATTAATATTCTTTATTTTATTTTATTTGCTTTTTAGAGGGCAATTGGGGTTAAGTGACTTGCCCAAGGTTACACGGTTAGTTTTTGTGTTAAGTGTCTGAGGTCAGATTTGAACTCAGGTTCTCCTGACTTCAGGGCCAGTGTTCTATTCACTGTGCCACCTAGCCACCCCCAGTAATCTATATTTTAAACTCCCTTCCATTCCTAATTTTCTGTGTTCTATATACTAACATTCTTTGAGGTACTGAGATCTACATTAGGGTGTTGAGACCTACATTAGGAGCTTGTAGGAATGGAAAGGAGAAGATAGGTAATGAACAAGACTGCAGAAACTTAATTTACAAGTCTTGACAAGTAATTGGATAGGAGAGTTCAGAAGAGGAAGGATTCAAAGATGATGCTGAGGTTTCAAGTCAGGGTGAAAATTGTGATATTTCTAATGCAAATAGGGATTGTAAGTAAAAGATAAAATTGTATGATTTTATCATAGATTTACATATTAGATATTATCTAGTCTGCATCCCCTCCTACCTTATTTTACAGATAAGCAAACTGAGACCCATAGTTAAAATGACTTGATTAGTATCAGGTATCTAGTTAGTTTTAGGCGTAAGAACTCAACCCAGGTCTCTCAATTCTTAGTCCAGTGCTAATATCATACTACATTGATTTACTATTAAGAGAGATAGTTGGAGATAAGTAGATGCATAGTTTGGAAATGCAGTCCTAGAGAACTAGAAGAAGGCAGGATTGGCGATACAGACTTGGGGAGTCAATTGTGTATTTTTTGTTTACCAAACAGTTTTTCTTGAGCTGAAGCTATTTCTGGTATGGACATCCTTACAGAAAAATATTTTTGAAGTGTAGGGATATTCCCAATGTAGAAGCAGTCAAAATTCCATGGCTTCACTTGACTTCTAATGGATCCTTTGGGATGAGGTCATCTCTATCAGCAAATTTTTTTAGGCTACACTGACCAAAAGTACAGTCCAAGAGCTTCCATATAAATTAAACTTATAGAGGCAATGTGATGTTACACAGATAACCCTGGAATGGAAGTCTGAAGACCTGTATTCTATAGCCATGACTCTGTAAGCAATTTGCTGGGTGTCTTGGGGGAGACCACTTTCCCTCCTTGGTACTTGTTTATTTATAGGAAAATAAAGGTACAATCCCTAAGGTCCTTTCAGGTCTGAGTTTGCCATTGTCACAATTATATTTTTTTTGGACAATCTATTTACAGAAAATTATGGTGGCCCTAATTAGGTGAACAATAAATTAGTTGGTATATCAAAAGATGGAGCAGATTATAGGATTAAAATTATGGTTATGTGTACTTTTGGGGGAGAACCACTCTAAAAGTTTCCTATACAATGAAACAATTATAACAGTTTCTCATACATAAGTATGTAGTCAGGGTTAACAAACTGTAAGAAAATGTATGCTGGGAAATGTGTCAAACCAGATCTTGAAAAAATAAGAACAGGAAAAAAAAATGAATAACCAGTCTTTTGCATGTGCACTGTTTGGGGTTGAGAAGACCACCTCTCCCATTTGCAAATCTTCAGATGATTTGAGTATAGTGGAACTAGTAATTGGGTCCACTGCATTTCCCCTGAGGACAAAGTAGAACCATTTCTTAGACTTACAGAGAATTTAGGGTTTTTAGAGAAGATCCGATTGTGTTATTTCAGACTTACATTAGACATGAACAGATTTCATTTGATGGCAGGTATGCATGATTTTGAATAAATTAACAGCAGATGGAAAGCAACCTAACATATGGACAGTCACCACTGATGGGAGTTGGGGTGTGGGAGTAGGGGGTGGGAATGGCATTGTTTCAGCAACACTGAATTTTGCTATATTCCTTTCAAAGCTATTCCAAAGTGGTGATGAGGTTACAAATGTATTTGGAAATTTCTTTACCAGTTGCACTATTGAATTTTAAATGTTAACAGTTTTTTTCTGAATCTAGAATTGTTTGCTCTTTAGAGATAAGGTTTGGCCATTAAAGTTGAGGGTACTTTGATATTTTAATGAATCTCATCAATGTAAATATTTTTTCTACTTCTATTCAGGTCACAAATCCTTCTTATCCTACATAATTCTTAGCCACATCCTCCCAGAAGTCCTTTACTGTGGATTTACCCAGCATACTGGAGGGCTTTCTTTAGGGCTTTTAATATTTCACTGATGCCAGTTCGACATTCAGGCTGTCCATCTGTTATCCCTTTCTTACCATATGACAAATCTTCCTTCCTTTTCTAATCATGTTTATCTTTAGTCTTTTTAATGCTACTTGCACCCAACTCATTGTCCATAGACTATTATCACCCACAACATGTCTCTCCAATGCCATTTGAGTTGCCTATAGTTTTGGCTCTTTTGACTTTTGTGTCAGGAAACCTGAACATATCTCCTGAATATGAATCCAACTCTCTTTTGCCTCTTCAGTTCTGGATTTAGATGCACTACCTATCCAAGATATGTGTACTGATAGACTAACTGGTTGGCCATTCAACTCCACATTATAAGCCGGGCAACATCTATTCTTTATATCTTAGGTCTTTGGAATGGCTATGAATCTTATTGAGGAGACTCTATACTATTCCAGGACCTGATGATACACATTTTCCAAGCCTTATCATGTCTCTTGAGTGAGCCTTAATGGCCAAGAGAATATTGGGAATGGAAGGAAGTTTAGAACCTAGAATGTTAGATCATAGTTCTTAGAGCATGAAAACAGGAAAGAACCATCAGCCATGGTGTAATGCTAGAGATAAAGGGGTCTTGGACTGTTATATCATGTTAGAACTGGAAGGGACCTTTGGCACCCCTTAGTCTAGCCTCCTTATTTTACAGATGAGGAAACTGAGACTCAGAATATATTAGAATAGTTACTTGGCCAAGGTCATGAAGTTACTAAATGACAGAGGCGGTATTCAAGCCCAGGTTCTCTGAATCCGAATTCAGTGTTCATTTTATCACAGAGAACCACGAATTAAAATTAGAGATTAAAGGCAGGCTGTCTTCATTTTTCTAGTGGTGAAGCTGAGATTGAGAGGTTAAGTGACTTGTCTAAGAACACACAACTGGTAAGTGGCATAACCAGAATTTGATCCCAGCTCATTTGAAGCCAAATTCAGTGTTGAGAAGAAATTTTCGTTCTGGAGAGAAAACAAACTTCTGAAACTGAAAAAACTCTTCGTAATGGTAAATGCCTGATAAGAATAACAAAGTTTTGCAGTTTATGCAGCACACCTTAAACACTGAAGGAACCAAGAGAAAAAAGCTATGATAATGAGCTGCAACCTGAACAGGTAGATCTTCAGCTTGGGAAAGGGTTCATTTTCTTTAATTAACCATTAAATTAAAATAAACAAGAGAAATTCAAGGAAATTCCCCATATAACTGGGGAATTCAATAGAAGTTTAGGATTCACCCTCAAGCAAAATATCAGGAAAAATCGAAGTTTCAGAAAGTATTTAGATGATTTTTTGCTCTTTTCTTTTTTATAAAGTTTTGAATTCCCAGCATTAGTCACATGGAATCTGGATGTTCCTGAAGTTTTTATTTCAGTTATAATACTCTTAGTCCTCTTGTCCCAGTCTGTGACTCTGCTGGGTCACTGGAAGGAAAGATATGGTATGATGGAAAGAGAATGATTCAAAATTTACTACTTATAGCCTGTGAGATTTTTAATAAGTCACTTCAGCAACTCTGGGCTTTAGCTTCCTCTTTTATAAAATGAAGGTTTTGGACTAAATGATCTCTTAAGATTCCTTTTAGCTCTAAAAGGTTTGATCTTATGAGCCTATCAAATGACTTAGGCTCTAACTAAAAGACCTACTCCTTTTTATCCTCTTCCTGACAATTCATTTACTCATGGTGAGGAAAACATCATACACCTGAGGCTTCCATAACATCCAGTTTTGCTCAGAGCATACTACAGCAGCAAAGTACATATTATTTTCTCATATTAAAAATTTTCTTGTGTTTTATCTATGAAAGAGAGTGAGAAAATACATATTCCACAGTTAGTGGTCGGTTGTATTGTTAACATCAAAAGTCATTGGAGTGGCTAGGTGGCACAGTGAATAGAGCACTGGCCCTGGAGTCAGGAGGACCTGAGTTCAAATCCAACCTCAGACACTTAATACAAAAACTAGCCATGTGACCTTGGGCAAAGTCACTTAACCTCAATTGCCCTCCAAAAAAAAAAGTCATTCAACAAGTGTTTTTAATCACTTGTCATACTATCACTGGCTAACTTGATGCTGAGTCAATTATAATGCTTAAAGTAACATCATTATTAGTAATGGCAACAGCAAAAACAATTATAATACAATTCTTTAACACTTTAATGTTTAAAAATGCATTATATACAATAGCTCAGTGAGGTAGGTAGGGTAAATATTACTTTTAAAATAAGCTTTTAATTAGTATCTTCTGACTCTGTATGTGTATGTATATACACAAATATATGTGTGTGTATACATATATATATATATATATATATATATATACATACACACACATTATAATATAGTTATTCTATCCAAGAACTGAGAGTTTACCAGACTAAAGCCATACGGACTCTCTCTAATTGTTAGTTTCTATGCTCCCTTCTAGCTCTATCTAGTTTTTCCCCTCTTTATTTCATAGAAGAGGGATTGAGGCCTAGAGAGGGGATGTAACTTGCTCGGAGTCATAACTCTGATGCACAGGTATCTTCAATGCTCTTTCCACCACAACATATTGTATACCTAATCAGGTAATGAATAAAAAACCAAAGTGCTGTACATTAAACTCAAACACAAGATTTAAAGTATGTATGCTTAGTTTTTTACTAATGTCTTCATTTGCTTAAACATATAACTGGGGAATTCAATAGGAAAACAAAGTGGAGGAGATGCTTTAGGCAAGAAGAATACTGTCATTGCAAAGGATCATGAAGTGTTAGAATTGGAAGGAACCTTTGACCATTGACCATAGGATGTTAGAGGTGGAAAAAGACCTTTTATTGTTCAGTCATTTCAGTTGTGTCCAACCCTATTTGGGGTTTTCTTTGCAGAAATACTGGAGTGACTCGCCTTCTCTAGTTCATTTCACAGATGAGTAACTGAGGCAAACAGGGTTAGGTGACTTGCCCAGGGTCACACAGCTAGTAAGTGTCTAAGGCCAAATTTGAATCAGGTCTTCCTGACTCTAGGTCTGATGCTGTATCTACTATGCCACCTAGCTGTCTCCTGGAAAAACAAAACAAAACAGAGGTCATCTAGTCCAGCTCTCTCATTTTAAATATAAGTAAAATGATAGCCACACAGGGTTAGTGACTTGCTGCATTTAGGTCATACACCTAACTCCTGACCAGGGACTAGAGCCCAGATCACCTGATTTCTTGTCCCTTTGCCTCCCTACTATACCACACTGTCTAAAGAGCATTGCTCTTTGTGACATTCCCAAATATAATGTCTTTTGAATGTGAACATTTCTTAATAGACCTTGGATTTTCTGGATTAGCCAGTCTACCAGGATAATAGTTTATTTATAAGCACTACCTTTAAATGATGTCACTGTGAGACACAGTCCATGAAAAACAAAAAGAGCAAAAATTATCCAATTTAGTAATAGCTTTTGTCAGTAGTGCAGTATATTTTACTAGTAAATGAAGAATATTATCAACAAACTAGTCTTCTAGTAAAACTGAAACATAGGGCTAGTTTCATAATTTTGTTAATCTTCTTCCTGCCCCACCATCTCATTTATGCTAATTTCTTGACACAAAATATTAAGTGATGGTAAAGTCTAATCTATAAGGCGCCAATGTAAGCTCATTTAAAATATGTCTTCTGAAAAGGGAAAATGAAACAGATTTTCCCCTTCATTTTCTCTCTGTTGGTTTCCAAGCAAAGTCCTGGATGCATTCTTAATTTTGATATAAAACTTCCTTATAACAGCAGCAAAAAATAAAAACTGAACAGTTCTCTAGATAGCAACAGCATTTTCATCTTGTTTGGTTCAGTATTAAGAATCTCAAAAATTTTAGAAAGTTAGCTCTTGAAGAAACTTCAGAAAAGACGTAAAAGAATAATACTTCGGAAGAGTCTTAAAGTTAGAGCTAAAACAGAACCTTAAGAAAATAGAATTTTAGAACATAAAGTTAGAACTACTGTGGGTAGAGTGGAAATGGGATGGTATAGTGTCTAGTGCTGCCACTAGTCTTTAAGAACCATTTTTAAAAATGGGGGAAGATGAAATTTACTTGCATTATGCCCAAATAATGGCATATTTGGGTTTTTGAGAGTGATATATGATTGAAAAGAAATTTGTATACTTAGATTAATGAAGCTGAGAAAGATTTGAGCAAAACATTTCTTCAGATTTTACCTCATTGAAAATGATTTTCTTAAGATTTCACCAAACTTCCACTTTCCTTCTAAAGATGACAGTAACTTATTTTAGTTGATCCATAACAGTATTGTTATAGGTACTCCCTCCATTGGTGCAAATCACCAGCTCTATATGCATTCTCATCTTGTTCAATTCTTATCCATGTCTTCTAATAGATGCTTCATTGAGGATCCTTCCAATATAATTGAGGACCTTCTCAAAAGTTGTTTTTTTTTTTTTTTAACATTTAATAGGTACTAGTATACGTTTGAATTAACCATCTCTCTTTCCTTACTCTTACTACCTGACTAGCTGTTTTCAAAGCATACATTTTCTTTTTAATTAAATTTTATTTTTAGTTTATATCATTCATTTCAACACGATTTTGAGTTACAATTTTTTTCCCCATCTTTCCTCTACCTACCACCCTAAACAGTGATCCCACTGTATAGCCCCTCCCCCAATCTGTTCTCTCCTATATCCTCTCCCATTTCCCCTCCAACCTTCCAGTAGGGCAAGATGGATCTCTGTACCCCAGTGCTATACATCTTATTTCCCAGTTGCATGTAAAATGAAATAATAATAATATATTTTTTAAACATTTGATTTTAAAATTTTGAATTCTAGATTCTTACCCTTCCTCCCTTGTTACCCACCCTTACTGGGAAGACAGGCAATTCAATATAGGTTGTACATGTGTAGCTATGCAAAACATTTCCATAGTGGATATATTGTGAAAGACTGATTCTATTTCCCTCCATCTTATCCCACCCCCCACTTGTTCTATTCTCTACTTTGACCCTGTCCCTTTTCAAAAGTATGTGCTTCTAACTTCCCTCCCCCCAACCTGCCTTCACCTCCATCATCCTCCCTCTCATCCCCTCCCCTCTACTCTCCTGCATGTTGAGATACCCTATTTAGTGTGTATGTGATTCTCTCCCTAAGCCAAATTGAATGAGAATAAGGTTGACCCATTCCCTTTTGCCTTCCCGTTCTTCCCCTCCATAGTAAGTTTTCCCTTGCCTCTTCTATATGAGATAATTTGCCCTATTTTGTCTCTTCCCATCTCTTCTCATTATATGCCTCTCCTCTCAATTTCACCTTTTAAGTATCATCCCTTCCTATTCAATTGGTCCTGTGCCCTCTGTCTATGTATACCTGCATACATATACACACACTCACATATATATTCATATGCACATATACCCTCCTATATAGACGTGTGTGTGTGTGTGTGTATGTGTGTATACACACACATCTATATTCCCTTCAACTATTCTCATACTGGGAAAAGTTTCATAAGTTATAATTATCATTTTTCCATGTAGGAATGTAAATAGTTCAACTTTGATAAGTTCCTTATGATTTCTTTTCCCTGTTTGCCTTCTCAATGCTTTTCTTGCTTCTTGTATCTGAATGTCAAATTTTCTATTCAACTCTGGTTTTTTCATCAAGAATGCTTGAAAGTCCTCTACTTCTTTGAATGACTATATTTTCCCCTGGAACATGATACTCAGTTTTGCTGGGTAGGTGATTCTTGGTTTTAATCCCAGCTCCTTTGACCTCTGGAATATCATATTCCAAGCCCTTTGATTCCTCAATGTAGAAGCCGCCAGATCCTGTGTTATCCTGATTGTGTTTCCATAATATTCAAATTATTTCTTCCTGGCTTCTTGTAATAGTTTGTCTTTGATTTGGGAATTCTGGAACCTGGTATAATATTCTTAGGAGTTTTCTTTTGGGGATCTTTTCAAGAGGTGATCAGTGGATTCTTTCAATCTCTATTTTGCCCTCTGGTTCTAAAACATCAGGGCAGTTTTCCTTGAAAATTTTGAAGGATTATTTCTAGGTTCTTTTTTTTTTTGATCATGGCTTTCAGGTAGTCTAGTAATTTTCAAATTATCTCTCCTGGATCTATTTTGTAGGTCAGTGATTTTTCCAGTTAGATATTTCACATTGCCTTCTATTTTTTCATTTGTTTGGATCTGTTTAATGGTATCTTGATTTCTCATAAAATCACTAGCTTCCATTTGCTCCAAGCTAATTCTGAAGAAATTATTCTCTTCAGTGAGCTTTTGAGATTCTTTTTCCATCTGGCAAATTTAGCTTTTTAAAGCATTCTCCTCATTGGCTTTTTGAGCCTCTTTTGCCATTTGAGTTAGTCTATTTTTTAAGGTGTTATTTTCTTCAGTAAGGTTGTTGACTCTCATTTCATAATCTTCTTGCATCATTCTCATTTCTCTTCCCAATTTTTCCTCCACTTCTCTTATTTGGTTTTCAAAATCCTTCTTAAGCTCCTCTATGGCCTGTAACCAATTCATATTTTTCTTGGAAGCTTTTGGTACAGGAGTTCTGACTTCATTGTCTTCCTCCTGTTCCATGCTTTGATCCTTTTTGTCACCCAAAAAGGAATCTAAGGTTTGACTGCTGTGCTTCCTTTGCTTCCTTTGCTTACTCATGTTGCTACTCAATTACTTGACTTTTGAGCTTTTTGTCATAGTAGAATTCTGCTTCCAGAGAGAAGAGCTTTGTCCCAAATTGCTGCGGTTTTTGCAGCTATTAGTTGGGTGCCCTCTCTGAAGCCTCCACAGGCTCTGGCATCTGGTCACTCAGTAGTAGACAGTAGTCCAGATGCAAGCAGGTTAAAGCAAGAGTGATTACCCCTCAGACTGATCACTTGGTCCCCCTACAATCTGCAGGCCAGGAGCTCTGAAGAAGTCATGTGGCAGAGGCCAGCATGCCTCAACTGCCTCTCCCTCTGTGGGCAGAGGCCAGACCACACTCCCAGACCCCCTGTTGCCAAAGTCCACTGACCTCTCACTTTGTCTTTGGCATTTATGGGTTGATAAATATGGAAACTGCCCCAGCTGCTGGTGATCCACTCTCTTGAAGTCCACTCCAGGGTCAGGGCCACCCCGAGGCTAAAACCTGGGGCTCAGTCAGGGCTGGGCTCTGTTCCCAGCGACCTGCAATGGACCCTTCCTGCCCAGCTGCCTTCAGTGGGAGGTTTGTCAATATATGTCACTTTGTGGGTTCTGTAGCTCTAAAGTTTGTTTAGAGCCATTTTTTATAGGTATTTGAGGTGGTTATGGGGAGCACAGGGAGTTTTCTTGCTTCTATGCTGCCATCTTGGTTCCTCCCCCCACATACATTTTCTTGGTGATAGTTTTTATGCCATTTCTTTCATGCAAGGTAATCTCTTGGTACTCTCTCCCGTACTAGCTGTTTCTTCATGCTTCCTAACACGTTAGGCCAGGTGTAAGATTTTGCATACTTTCAGATCATCCCTTGGATAATGTATTTTAACAGTCTTACTTCCTTTGAAATTCACTTTATTCATCTACACTGACCTGGCCAGATCCTTGTGGTTGTCCTCTACTAGGCTCCTGATGATTCATGCTTTTCACAAGGTGTTTAGTATATACCTTGTTCACAGAATTTCTTTTGTAGGCAGTGAGGTTTAGATTGAATTCAAGTTCTGGCTTTGCTACTTACCTGTGTGAATTACTGAATGAGTGAATGAATGAATGAATGAATGAATGACATTTATTATACGTCAGGACCTGTGCTAAGTGCTAGGGATATATATACAAAATTGAGAAAGTTTTGTCCCTCAAAAAATAAACATAAGAGAAGTCAGCACAAATTGAGGAGTAATGACTGGGGAAGAATAATCTGGGGAGACCTAGGGATGGTAAATTGATATATAGGACCTTTCCAACAACATTAGTAGTATTTATTTGATTACTGAGCCCAGAGCAAAAGGTGGAAGGAGACACATATTGTGTCAGGGCAGACGGTAAAATGTGAAGCATGGTCCAATTTGGTCTAGGAGTAGACTAGAAATAAGGGGCCAATTGAATTTATACTTGCCATTTGAGACAGCATGGCCCCAGAACAAGATTTCCATATGTGAATAGATTACTTCTTCAAGGGACTGGAGTTTGTTTTTGTTTTTGTTTTTCTGGTGGTCTGGTCAGAAAACTCCCAGTCCAGCAGAGGAGAAGCAATTCATTTATTTTTTTAATATAGCAAAATTAACAATAATGATGATGGGATTTTAGGTAAGGAAATGGATCTATCTCCTCAGAGATGAAGAAACACCTGCCAATATACATCAACACCTTTTGTGAGACTGATAGTGTTAGAAAGTTGTTTGGGACAGTGAGAGTGAGACTTACCCAGAGTTACTTGGTCAGTTCATGTAAGAGAATGGTCTTGAATCCAAGCATTTCTGGCTCCAAAGCTTGTTTTCTCTCTTATATCACTATAGCAAAAATAGTTATTGTAAAATGTCTCCACTCAACAGGAAGGAACAATTTTCCCACAAACACAGTTTCCATGGGAATAGAGGGTTTAACTTTTGAATATGATGGCAGTAAATCACAGGTCAAGTATTACTTTCCCATCAGTCTTATATCACCAAAATGCCTATTGGACATTTCAAACTGGATGTCCCAGGGACAAATTGAGTTCAGCTTCTCCAAAAATTAAATTTACTTTCTTTCCCCCCAAATATTTCTCTCATCCAAGCCCCCCTATTTCTGTCAAAGGCAGTACCATTTTTCTAATATTTTAGGGTTTAATCATTGGTGCTAACCTGGATTCCTCAGTCTTTCCTACTCCACAGATCCAATCAGTTGCCTATTCTTGTCATTTTAACCTTCACAACCTTTCTCAATCTGTCTTTTTACCTCCACTAAAATAGAAGAACCATCTCATTTAGACTGTCTGGGCCTCAGTGTTCTCATCTGTAAATGAGGGCAACAGGCAACAAGCATTTATTAAGTGCTTACTATGTACCAGGCATTGTGCTAAAGCGTTAGATTGGGTTTCTTTTAAGGCCACTTCTAACGAGGTCAATGATTCTATGATCCAGTGCCCTTATTGTTGGGGACTCCACTATTTGTGTTGATCTCTCTTCAAATACACTGAGCTCCTACTTTATTAATCTCATCAATTCCTGTAGCCTCTATTAATTATTATTATCTATTAATTGTCTATATCATTATGAAAGCCTGCCTTAGCCACCCAAAGGAATAAGCGTACCTTAGACTTCCCTTACCTCTATAAGCTTGAAGTCTGAAAATGCCTTCTTTAACCACAGTCTCCTGACTTTCTATCTCTTCTCTGTTCCACTCTAAAAAAAATGTTCCTCAGCACAAACTCCAGTACTGCTATTTCTTAATTATCTCCTATTCTTTTAACCTATTTTTAGGCCTGATATTCCTCCCTTCACAGACTTTACCTTACAGTTATCATTGTGCTGTCTTCTGCCCTTCAATCTCAAGTCCCTCCTCCCTTTTCAATCAATCAGCGAGTATTGGTTAAGTATGACTCCAAGCCAATTGCTAACTAACACTGGGATAGGAAGAAAGACAAATATTCAAACAACTTTGTACAAGCAAGATACATACAGGATAAATAGTGGGTGATCTCAGAAGGAAGGCATGAAGTTTAAGGAAGACTTGGAAAGACTTCTTCTAGTAGGTTCACTTCCTTAATTTTATTTTCTCTTATGCCTGAGGTCTGATGAATGCTGCTCAGGGAAGCTAAACAATGAAGCCAATTGAGTCCATGAAAAATTTGTGTTAGTTAATCTCAACTCAATTCTTACTGTGGCTTTTAAGTCCCTTTAATATTTCCTCATTTATTCTCTTCTCCTATTTCTGATACCAGTTGTTCCAAACCACTTTCCTTGAGTCCCTTGCCCATCTCTCTCCACATTTGTATATCTAGCACTAATCTAATTTCTGAACTCTGGTCCCATATTTCTATTTCTCTGTTAAATATCTGCTTGGATGCCCTACTGGTACATGTAACTCGGTATGTCCATCGCCCCCTCCCTACTTTTCTGAGAAAACCAAGGCCATTTTTTTTTTTGGTGTTTCCTCATCTCTCCACTTCCATACTTCAAAACATCTCTGCGTCTCCCATTCACTTCTCTTTTGCTTCAGGTTCAGAGATGACCCTTCTGCCACGATTCACCCTTTTACCTAGCTCTGAGTCTATAACCCTTCTCTTCTTTTTTCCTCCATGAGAGAGGAGTGTGGCATAGTGGACAGAGCTCTGGACTTGGAGTTAGAAAAATCTGGGTTCAAATCTTACTACCTGTGTGACCCTGAGCCGTTTACTCTCAGCCTCAATTTCCTTATCTGTAAAACAAGTGTAATAACACCTACTTCACAAGGTTGTTGTGAGAATCAAATGAGGTCATTTAAATGCTTCACAAACCATAACAAGCTATATAAGTGTTAGTTATTGTTATAATCTAAGAGATTGTCCCGTTAATCATTTCCTATCACTCACTAATCTTTATCTCCCTATACAGTAACTCCTTTTCCACTGTCTACAAACATGCTCTGGTCTCCCAAATCCTTAAAGAAATCTCATCAACCTCAAAGTCTTCCTGGATACTTTCTCTTCCCTTAGTACTCACAACACTTCTCTCTCTCTGTCTTTCTGTCTGTCTCTCTGTCTCTCTCTCTGTCTCTCTCTCTGTCTCTCTCTCTGTCTCTCTCTCTCTCTGTCTCTCTCTCTGTCTGTCTCTCTGTCTGTCTCTCTCTCTGTCTCTCTCTCTCTCTCTCTCTCTCTCTCTCTCTCTCTCTCTCTGTCTCTCTCTCTCTCTCTCTCTCTCCCCCTCCCTCTCCGTCTCTTTCCCTTTCTCCCTCTCTCTTTCCCCCCTCCTTCCTTTCCTCCCTGTCTCCCCTCTCTTTCCCTCTCTTGCTCTCCCTCTCCCCTCCTCCCCCATTCTCTGCCCACCTATCTGACTGCTGCTCTTCTGTCTCTCTTGCTAGATGATCATTTATGATCTGCCATATGTTTAGGCTTCCTCCAAGGTTCTGCCTTGCTCCCACCTTTATTTCTCTCTCTATACTCTTTCCCTTTGTGAGTTCAGCTTCTATAGGTTTATCACCTCTGGAAGATGGTGCCAACATTTGTATATCTACTCCTAACCTAATTTCTGAACTCTGTCCCATATCTCTATTTCTCTGTTAAGCATCTCCACTCGGATGTCCTGCTGGTACCTCTAACTCAACATGTCCAAAGCTGAACTTATAAAATACCCTAATCAATACTTCCCTGCCTTCAAATTTTTCTATCACTACTGTGGACAACCCGATTGTAACCTTAGAGTCATCATTGCCTTTTCCTTCTCCCTAACCCCTCCCCCAGATCAATTGCCAAATCCTGTTGGTTCTACCTCAATAACGTTTCTTCCATCCATCCCTATTTCTCCAATCACATGACTACCACCCAATTCCAGGCCCTCATCACCTCTTACATGGACTATTATAATAGCCTGGTTTTTTGTTTTTATTTCTGTTTGTTTTTTTAAACAGTGCTTTGCTTTTAATGACTTCTTACAAGGTGTTCAGCTACATGCTTTAGCAAAATCCACAACAGGAGGATACATCCTAGTTTACATTTCATTAGTGCAGGCAGGCAGCCCCTGTGGGCGAGGAGCTCAATGCTCTCCAGACTTATATAGCAACACAAAGTTTAAAGACACTGCACAGAGCGTAGAACACTTATTTAGCGGTGCTTGTGCTAATGTCTGAGAGCAGATAAAGATGCGTGGCAGGGTCTTCCCACAATCCTGTGCTGCGGCCCCAAGATGCTTTCTTTAAAAAAAGAAAAAGGAGGAGGAGGAAGAAGGGAATGAGGGACATAGAAGAAAAGAGAGAACCTGAGAAATTCCAGCTTCTGCTGCTTCCTTAAATGGAACTGCATTCAGGGACTTATTTTTTTTGGTGACCAGGTTTTTGTTTTGTTTTTTTGGGGTGTTTTGTTTTGTTTTGCCACCAGTCCTTCCCTTCTCCAATCTATCATTTGCACCATTAGAGAACTAATCTTTCTAAAGCACATGTCTAATCATGTCACTCTTCTATACAAAAACCTTCAATGGCATCCTATTGCTTCTAGGATAAATACAGCCTCTTAGGCTAGCATTTAAATCCTTCCACAGTCTGGTTCCAGTCTACTTCTGCCAACCTTTGTTTCCTACCTGCACTCTATGTTCCATGAAGACTTCATTATTAGCTCTTGAGCTCAGTGTGCCCTGTCTCCACCCTATACGTTTGCACAAAACATGTATCCCCTATACTTAGAACACAACTTTCTTATCTCTGCCTCTCAGAATCCTTATCTTCTTTCATGGGTCAGGCTTTCCTGATGCCCCCTATCTATTACTACTCTCTCACGCATCAAATGTTTCTCGTTTACTTAAATCTCCACTTTGGCTCCTTTCACTCCATATACCATGCTACCTTTATCTATGTATATTTCAGATTTCCACAGTACAATATGAGCTCCTTAAAGGCAGAGAATGTTTATTTTTTCTATTTCTATCCCCAACACCTCGCATAGTATTGTGCGTGAAGCACATGTGGTTAATATTAGTTTATTTCTGTATAACAGGCATAAAAGCTTAAATGAAAAGGCAAAGTAGTAAACTGTAAAGAAGTCTGATCTGGGAAACAGGAGGAGAGGCTTCTAGTCCAAGCTTTACTGTTCATTTGCTATGTGGCCATAGGTGACTTATTTTTACTTTCTTTGGGTCTCAGTTTTCAGAAGGAGGTTGCAGAGCTCCCTTCTGTGAAGCTTGACAGACTGGATATCTGAAAGTCTTTCAGGTTCCAGCATTTTGTTTTCTTATCTTCTAAGGTTTCTTCTAGCTCTAACATGCTTTCATTCCTTTTTCTAATATGCCGTGTTCTAATTATCTATGTTCCAAGGTTCCTTTTAGTTATTATATTCTACATTTCATATGTTAAATTGTTTTTTTTTTTTGCTTTTTTTACAGAGGGGAAGACAGGGCAATTGGAGTTAAGTGACTTGCTCAAGGTCGCACAACTAGTAAGTGTTAAGTGTCTGAGTCCACATTTGAACTCAGGTCCTTCCTGATTCCAGGGCCAGTGCTCTATTCACTGTGGCCACCTAGCTGCCACCATGCTTTTTTAACATTTTATTTTATAAAGTTCTTCACAGCTGTAAGATTCTATCTTTATTTAATTGCAAGAATTTTATTCTCTTTAAAGGAAAGGTACTAAAGCCTTTAAAAATCTTTTAAATCGGGGCAGCTAGGTGGCGCAGTGAGTAGAGCGCTGGCCCTGGAGTCAAAAGGACCTGAGTTCGGATCCGGCCTCAGACACTTAACGCACACACAAACAAAAAAACCTAGCCGTGTGACCTTGGGCAAGTTACTTAACCCCAATTGCCCTCCAAAAAAAGATCTTTTAAACCATGTGAAATCTATAGCTTGGTTTTAAGATTACACAAAATTTGGTGTGAAATACTGAAGAAGTTTTTAATTGGAAGTAGTGCATGTAATTTAGAGTGTATGTGCATATGTTCTGTCTGTATGTATATATGTGTGTGTGTGTGTGTGTGTGTGTGTGTGTGTGTGTGTGTGTGTGTGTTTTAAGATCATCTTGTTTCTTGCTTCCAGCAGTAATTACTTGTCCCTTTGTTGCATAGTAAGGAAACACTGGAGTCTTGATTCATTAGAATTAGTTAAAGAATGTAAATAGGATTACTTTCCAATAGTGTAATAGACAGAAAGATGGCCTTGGAACCAGGAGGATCTGGGTTCATCTCCCACGTGTACACAAACAGGTTTTGTGACCCTCAGCCAATTACTAAATCTTCAGTGCCTTAGGCATCTAAGACTCCAAGTTATAGAGAAGGTGCCAGCCTGCCTTGGTGCAGGGAGTTTTCCCACCCAGGAGCTTTCTATTTTAGTGAAATCATAGGTCCAGTACCTAGCTTATCGTTTTCCCAAAACAGTGCAAGATTCAGAAGCCCATTTATTAGTGGTGTAGTAATTCTGGTGCTTTTAATGAGCATCATTATTAGTCCATTATAAGTACAGAAGTTAGAGCTAAATTCATAATATAATGACCATCAGGTTGGGAATCAAAAAATTTGGTTTCTAGTTTTGCTGCTTTCACTTAATAGCTTTGTGACCTAAGATCACTCTGTCTCTGTGCCTCAGTTCCTATTTTTAAAAAATGAAAAGTTTGAATTAGATTTTTTCTAAGTTCCTTCCAGTTAAACATTCTATTTCTAACACCCTGTGTTCTTAGAGGCAGTGCTCTAAGGTCACTTTTGACATTCTTTCATATGCTACGGTTTAACAGTTTATGTTAAGGCCTCTTCTACCTTTAATCGTCTATGTTTTGAGGTCCCTTTCATTCTCAGTTCTGTGATCAGATTTAAAAGAATCTCGTCCCTATAGCATAGCACTGAGCTATTTATCATAATTTTTATCAGTTACTATTACACTTATTGATAGCCCAGGTTATAGAATAATATACTCTGTTCTAAATTTCTTTAAAATATGCAAAGAGTGACTGTGGGATATGCCTTTACATTTTATTCATCATCCTCATGAGTTCCTTCAAAAGACTCTACTCAAGAAATAAATTAGACACTATAGTAATTATAAATTTCACTACATCACAGCAACCACTTTTCTGAATATATTTCTATAGGTATTCTTTAGAATAGACATTAGAAAGTATTCACTCCAGTTAATTCATATTAAGAAATTCCTATCTATCATTCAGTAAGGAACCAGATCTTGCATGAAGCAGGTAGGGCTTTGTTCCAGGTGCTGACACCCGGGAAATGTATGCTTTGAAGATTCCTCAGGGAAGTGAGGGGGAGGGGAATCCACACTTCTTTCCTTCTAAAAGAGCACTAGGTGCTCAATGTCCTGTTCTTTTGTCTGTACCCTAGGGACCTGTAACTATATCCCTTTCCTAGTTACTCATTGGGGTAACTGGCCACAGGAGTGGGGTACCTGGGTTCAGCAAAGAGTTGACTTTCAAGAATATCAGCATAAAGTTGGCAGTCAAGGCAAGATACCCTGGTTACTGCTATGGTATCATTTCCATCCCCTGTACCCATGGGAAATGCAGTCTTAAATTCCCCTTCATCCTAGAGCTCTTCCTTTCATATTCCTTCATTTTCTGGGGCTTATTTCTCATTTTGTCGCATCCCTGACAACACAAGGATAGGAAGAAGAAGAATGGCATTCTCACAGCCTTTCTTTGTCATCATTCAGTAACCATCTCATCATTTACATTATCACTACATCTAGACCCATCATCTCTAGACCTTCAGATCACAGTCCTTTCCCATTAAGCTTAGTATCTGGCTCACAGTTGTCTTTTCCTTCCTAGTCTCTGCCTTCTTCAGCAGTTGGACCAGTTCTCAAAATGTGGTCCATTTTGGATCCCAAAATCCTTTTGGAGTGAGTCTTCTAGAACAAAATCTTTTCAGAGTGAATCTTCTAGGACAAACCTATTTTCAAAATAATTCTAAAACACTTGAATTTGAATTGAAAACCCATACAAACAAGAGCTATTTGGAAGGTTCTTAAGTAATTTTTAAGAGTGGAAAGGTGTCTTGAGGCCAAAATGTTTGAGAACCACTGCCTTAGACAACACCTTGTCCCACCCCATCCCCAGCTACCGTGGTTCAATGTCCCTTGTGCCTGTGGATATAGTCCTATCAAGTCTTTAGAGCATCACTCTCCTATTTAAAAGTTATTAGTTTCCTTCTGTCAGTATGGTATAGTTGATAGAACCTGGATTTGGAGTGAGATGACTCTACTTTTGAGTCTTGACTTTGGCATTTATTAAGCTTTGTGACTTTGGGTAAGTCACTTCCCTTCTATGAGATCATCAAATTCAGTAATGCATATGAAGTATTATATAGCTATACATGTGATTTGTCATTATGGTTGACAATGATCATAATTCAGTGCCAGTTTTACTCCTACCCAATAAAATTAGTCAATACACAGATTTTTGACTGTGCAGGCCTCATCTCACTTAAGAAGAAAATAACCCTACCAATTAAAATAGATTATATAGCTACAGAGCTGAGTACTATAGGAACCATGCTGAGAACTCAATGGAAGAAAATCAGCAAAAGAATTTATCAATTACTGTATACAGTAGGGGCTATTTCAAACTCACACCAATCAGCAGGCTCAGATAACAAAATGTAAATAGTTTCCATCTATTTCTGTTATTTTTCTTAAATATGGAGAATTAAGCATCTTACCCCCATTGAAGCTGACCTCTAATACCTTCTTATGGCCTAGAAATGCCTCTCTCTTCTTAAAAGCTATGTAGCTAGGTAGCTCAGTGGGTAGAGCACCAGCCTGGAGTCGAGAAGACCTGAGTTTAAATCTGGCCTCAGACCTGTACTAGCTGTGTGGCCCTGGGCAAGTCACTTAACTCCAATTGCCTCCCCACTCCCAAAAGAGCTATGAAGATAGGTGTAGGAATGGATTATGTTTTTGTCACCCAAGAGCCAGCTAAACTGGATACAGAAATAGGTTTGACCACCTGAGAATGAGTTATTTGGCCACAGAAAACAGTGAAATGTAGTAGGACTACAATCTGTGTCATTTAAGGGAGCATAGCAATAAAATCGTAGATCTTTTGATTTTTTAAAAATAAAGCAGCTTATATGTTGGAGTTAACCAATGTTATATCTAAATATAGTGCTTTAGTGACTATTTACAGAATCAAACACATGACCTGCAACATTCCTGGGTGCTGCTTTAACCAGATTAAAATGTAATTAGGAAATACTTAACAAAATAAATAAAAACACATTAAAACAGATAACATTGCATTTTAGAACTAAGTCAATATACAGCATTGCTACTTTGCATTACTACCAACAGTTGAGTAGACTAAACAAGTACCTGGTATAAAACCTCATATTTTTCCTAGCACCCTTCTTGGTCTTTGCCTTTTAGTTTATTACCTCACTCTTTTGTATTTAAGATACCTGTGTGCATCTCTTTCCCATTAAATTATAAGCCCCAGGAAAGTAGGGTTTATGCTATGTCTATTGTTATACTTGTCGGAGCCTATAAGGATTTTAATATTTGTTGAGTTGAATTAGAGGGAGCCGTTATAGTATAAATCAAACAGTAAGCATTTATTCAATACTTACTGTGTGCCAGCTGTTCAGCTAGGTACAAAGACAAAAATTCAATAGTCTCTGCCCTCAAGGAGTTTACATTGTATTGGGGGAGATAGTGTTTTATGTTGTCAATAGGGTATCCCAAAAGTCATAATTTTTAAAAAAAAGTAGCTTTAAACTGCACTAAGACTTCTGGGAATTCCTGTGTAAATATATATATAAAACAGGTCATTTGAAGGAGGGGGAAGGCACTAGTAGTTTGGTTGGGGAGAGGTCAGGAGAAGCCTCCTCTGGTATAGCAATTGAGCTTTGAAGGCAAGTAGGCCCAGGAATGCATTTCAGATACGAAAGAAGCCTAGATAAAAGAATAATCACAAGTTGGAATGTTGCATGGGATGAGCAGCAAACCTACGAGTCTGGCTGGATTGTAGAGTGCAGTGAGACTAGTGACACGTCTCTTTAGTAAAGATGGGAAGGTAAGCTAGAGACTCAAAACTTTTCAATGACAGCCATTTGTAGTTTATCCTAGAAGGAAAATGGGTTTGTTTTAAGGGGGGAAAGCAATCTGGTCAAACCTGTATTTTAGGAATATGACCAGCAGTTCTGCAGACAGCAAACTGGAAAAGGGAGATACTTGAGGCAGAGAGATCACTTGGGAAGCTATTGCAATCATCTAAGCAAGAAGCGAAGAGAACCTGAACTAAGGCCATGATAATGTGAGAGATGTTGTGTAGGTAGAGTCAATAAAACTTTGCAACTGGTGGGGCATGTGAGAGGAGGGAGACTGAGGATTTGAGGATGATTCCATGTTTCCAACCTGAGTGACTAGAAGGATGGTGGTGCCCTCAACAGACATAATCTGAAGAGGAGGGGTAAATGTGAAATTTACCACTACATATTTCCTGCCTTAGATTCAGATCATAATCTAGTTTTGTCTTCTTATCCCAAATGACCCTTATTTTTCTTGATCAGGTATCTTATAATAATTGAGACACCATGAGGCCTACTAGAGTCCTTTCTTGTTTCTTTTTGCATGTCAAGGGTATTGGTAGATTCTCTGAGAAACCCAGGGTTTTCAGGCTTGTTTGCTACAGCCTACCTTCTTTATTAGTTATACATAACCTTGATAATGTTTCTTACCCCATTTCTTGCATACAGTCTTTGTGAGAATCACAGTGTTGGTAACAGGCCTTAGTTTTACTTAAATCCATTGGGCATCTTTCTGTTGCTTTTTGAGTTTTGTAATTTTACTTATAGGATCTTGGGATGTTAGTGTTCAATTGGACCCTAGAGATCATGTAGGTCGACCTATTCATTTTGCAGATGAGGAAAAGTTAAGTAACTTGCCCAAGGTCAAAGAGCCAGGAAGTGGCAGTCAGGCTTGAATCCTACAAAGTCTTGATTCTAGTACCAATGGCCTTTGTATTCACTAGGCTGCCTTCTAGGTCCCCCTTCTGGGCCTCAGTTGTAAAAGGAAAGGGGTTGGGGTAAATATTCTTTAAGTTCTTTTCCAACTCTGACTTTCTATGACTTCCAAGACTGGAGCAAGGACTAAACATTAAGCCATGGTTTTAATTTGGGTCTTGGTGCCAATTATTTTGGGTATTAAAGGCTTTTTTAACTTAACTTTTTGATTTCCAGTCAGTGTTTCGGAGAGCTGAGGTTACTGTAAGTCTGACCCCTCTGGATAAGTAGGGTGTTACTGTAATTACTTGAAAAATTCAAGTGGAATTTAATTTACAGAGATTTAGATTCTATAACAAGATTTGTTCAATATGAGCATTTTTAAGCTGGGGCTTATTCTCTCAAGAGGTGTTTGCAAAGTGACTTTTATTTCCCCCCCAATAATTTTCTAAGTTGAAAAATAAAAACTTACATTTGCCTTTAAACCTCAAGGTTATCCTTTTGTCTTTAAAGTTTGTGAACTTGTTTAGTGCTTTTCAGATTTCCAGGCCCCTTCCTAGTTCTACTGGTTCTCATAAATAGCAGCTAAGAATGCTAAAACATTTTCATAACCAATTAGAAGCATAGACTGTTAAGAGTTGGGGGAAAGCACAAAACAAAGAATATTGGCTCTAAAATGTAACTTAGAACAAAGAATTTCAGATACTCCATCAAGAAGAAACCTTAAAACATAGAATGTTACAGTTAGAAAAGAGGCCTTAGAGACTTAACTAGCCAAACATCCATATTTTACAGATTAGGAAACTGAGGTCCTGAGAAATTGAATGATGTGTGTGCTAGTTAAGTGACCTGGTAAGAGTCATCTGGAACCCTTGGTTCTTCTAAAGATTATTGATTTTATCTCTTTACAAAGCCTTTTCCTGCTTCCAGCTGGGGTCCCCATCATTTCTCATACACAGTGAGAATTAATTTAACCTTAATTATGGCTCTCACTTTTTTTTCACAACTAAAAAATGCATAAGCAGTTGTTGTGTAGTACTGAATTAAATTGGCAAAATGTTCAGAGGACCTGTTGACTGTGCTATTAGCCATCATATTTTACAAAGAAGTTTTAAAAAAATAATTATCTGAGATTTGTTTTAACTGAATCTACCTTTCCCTGTAAACTATAAAAGCAGAGATGGATACCATTGCTTGCGAGAACCTTCTCTATGTATATATAGTTTAATAAGCAAGTGTAGTTTTCAATGACTTGAGAGCAGGTGGTTCATTATTTTATAATTAGTTGTTTGTTATACCACAGCCTTTAGGGGACTCTGCTTCTATACAGTATTGCTAAAATGCTTATGTATTCAACATAAAAACCCTGAAAATTTAAGCATATCCTATAATAATCATAATAGCTATTATGCTGATATAGTGTATTTCTAAGGATTTTAGAACCATAGAATGCCAGAACTAGAGTACTTAGAATATAGAATGGTAAGGCTGGATGGGAATCATAGAATGTTAGAATTAAAAGGCACCTTTAAAAAGCCGTATGAGTCACTGCTTCATTTTATAGACAAGAAAAGTTAGACCCAAAAGTAGAAGTGGCTGCCCATGGTCATATATTGACCTGATGGCAAAGGCTGAACTAGAATACAGAGTTGAATTTTGAAATGCTAAATATAAAACATTAAAAATGAAAGGAATCATCTAATTCGGTCCCCTCACTTTAAAATGAGGAAACTGAGGCTCAAGAGCAGAGATGCCCTTGAAAACACCTGAAAAATGAACTGGAATATTAGAAGGGAAAAGGAAAGCATTTCTTCTCATTTAGAAATATCAAGTGCCTCCTATATTAAGGACTGCTGAAAGCTGTTACAAGTGCACCAAGAAAAATGATGACAGGCCACAGCTCATTTAAAAATTTTAATGGAGAAGAACTGATGTGAGCTGCAGAATTTTAAAAGTGTTAGTTTTTCAGCGCTGTGAAATTAATTGGTCCCCAAATATAGCATATTCTTGTAATAATTAGAATCTTGAGGTGCTGCTAGCTTTTGTTACCTTTATCTAGTATTTCTTTGTTGACTACGAATCAAGACCTGTTTTTTCTAATCAGTGGCCTTTCATTCAACAAATTTGTATTAAAAACCTGATATGACCAAGTCAGTTAAATCATGTTTTGAAAAGTAATCTAATTAAAACTGCATTTGCAAACTTAGAAAAAAATAAGAGAAATGAGACTCCTTTTCATTAACATACATTTAAAGTCATTTGGAATAAGGACATGTGAATGCAAACAGCAACATGATATATCTCTTGGTCCAAGGGCCAAGAACTTTGGGTTCCATTCCATCTCTACTACTTGTTAACTATGTGACCTTGGAGAAATTACTTTCCCTCTCTAGGCCTTATTTCTCTCATCTGTAAAATGAGTGATTAGATTAGAGTGATCTTTACATTTCTTGCCAGCTCTTAATATCCTAAGTCTTATGTTCTTGTTAAAATATTCTGTGAAATAAGGTACCTACCAGATCTAACATTCCATAGCATCCAGTATTAGAAGGTCCTTTCCCACCTTAGCATTCTCTACTCCAAGTTTTAAAGTTTTAACAATCTATGTGCCTTGCAGCTCTTGTATTCTTTCTCCTATAAGCTAACACTTTATGCTCTGAAGCCACCTCCAGCTCAAGCATCCAAGAAAATGAAACATAGCCATAAAAAATATGCTGCATTTAAATTGAAAATTAACTAACCAAATAAGGGTTAAATTTGCTTGCCACTAACTAAATGGATGAGAATTCACTGAATTATTAGGTGATGATAATGAAAGAAATCCAGGTTTCATTAAACTGTTTAGGAACAAACGCATTTGTTTACTTAAGGTGAATTACTTTCCTAAGTAACACTTAGGATTCATATCCCTCCCAGATCTTTCATTTCAGCTGTTCTCTGATTCTCTGATTCTGCCCTTCTCTTTAATTCATCAGCTTTGAACTTTCTTAATCATTTCCTGAACAAAGTCTAGGGCAGAGGGCAAACTTAAGACAAGTTGGATGAAATACTTTTCAAAACTGTCATGGTATTTTCAAGTGTCCTCAACCCTCAATATTCAGATTGTTCAAGCCCTAAGTGAGACACACAGGTTACTGCTGGCAGTTTATACTCTCTGGTGGGTTATTGATATAGACACTAATGCTGAAACGTGTCTTAGGACTAGAGCAATAGAGTTTTCCAGGAAAAGATGGTCTCCTTGCTTATATCATGTGTTGTATTATCTTTTGCTTTTACTGATCTATAGCATAGACAGCTTATTAGCTAGCAGACTATGACTACTTTAAACCAAGGAAGTTATAGAATTAGAGAACATGAAGAGTTGGACATTTTCTCTCTTGCTCTTAGCTTTTTCTGGTCTGTGGAGTGCCTATTAGTTCAGGCAGCAGTATAAATATAACTGAGTCTAAGAACCATACAATCCATAACCAGTCACAAAAATGGTATAGCAATGGCATCAAGAAATCCAAGTCACGGAGAAATGAGTCTCTGAAAGGGGTGACCCTAACTTTCTAAGAAACATGTACTTTGCCAAGAAACACAAGAAGGGGCTAAAGAAGATGCAGGCCAACAATGCCAAAGCCATCAAGGCCTGAGCACCAAGTCCTTCAAGACCAGACTCCTCCAACCCAATATCTTCAAGGCCAATGCCCAGCACTCTGGCCCCAAGATGGATACCAGGCCCTAGGATTGGTACTAAACACCCAGGCCCCAAGATCATGAAGCCCAGCTCTAAGGTTGCCAGAACCACTGATCTCAAGACTGCCAAGCCCAGTCACCCAAAGGCCTGACTCCAAGGTCACCAAATCTTAGCCTGAGGTCACCAAATCTGATACCAAGGCAGCCAAGTCTAAAGCCAAAGTCACCAAATATGATCCCAAAGCCACTAACTGATTCCAAAGCTGCTAAGCCTACTGACCCCAAACCTGCTGAGGCTTCCAAAGATGCTGGGGCTAAGGTTACTACTACCAAACCTTCAAAATAGTTACTTGGGACAGAAGGACTTTTTTGAGCTCTAAACTACCATTATTTTTTTTTTTTTTAGCCAGGGTACAATTATTCATTATTTTGTACATGTATATTGTAAAGGAAATGGTGGGTCATAGGGGAAAAAGGGGTTAAAAGGAGACTTGAGAAATTATCTTCACAATTAATAATTTTACTTTTGAGGAAATCGAGGCACATGTAGGCTAAATGATTGTTTTTCTAATCAACAAGAATTTATTAATAAAGTGCCTGCTGTGCTTGATATTAAAGATACAAAGAAAAAACAAGACAGTCCCTACTCTAAAAGTGTTTAGAGACAATAGGGGGAAATAACATGTGTAAGAGAATGCAAAATATATAAAAGGTAAATACAAAATAATTGGTGGAAGTAAGCTAATATAGGGCAGGGAATCAGAAAGGGCCTCACTTCTAGGAAGTAAAGGATTCTAAGAGATAAAGAGGGAGGGAACAGTGCAAAAGTCAAGAACTGAAAACCCCATTCCTCTGACTAGGGCTACTAAAAAAAAAGAAGCCATACTGTACTTAATAATAATCCTCTAATTTTTTTGTGGGAAAAGATTTATTGATGCCTTTGGCATTATATTATCCACCTGACATGTGACAAAGGAAAACAATGAAATAAAACCACTCACCATGTCTGACATATTGCAGCATTGTCTCCTAGAAAAAGTATAGTATAGGACTTTCCTTGAAGTCCCCTATCTCTCTGTCTGGGACAGCGGAAGTAGCTTTTGTTTTTGGTTCCTCAAGATCTTCATTGTTCTGTCAGTTACTGAGAATCCCATTCTCCCACCTAGCTGCCAGGGTGGGTTACAATGAGCACCAACGCTAGAGTCAGATGACCTGGGTTTCTTACCATTGTATCCTTAGGCTAATGCCAGCCTCCTATGGGCTTAGTTTCCTTAACTCTACAATGAGAGGTTTGAGGGGCGGCTAGGTGGCGCAGTCAGTAGAGTGCCAGCCCTGGAGTCAGAAGGACCTGAGTTCGGATCCGGCCTCAGACACTTAACCCACACAAACAAAAACCTAGCCGTGTGACCTTGGGCAAGTTACTTAACCCCTATTGCCCTCCAAAAAAAAAACAAAACAAAAAAACAAAAAAAAAAAGAGAGGTTTGAGTTTAAGGATTGTAGGGTCCCTTTCTGTTCTAAATCTGTAATCCTATTACCTAATCAAGTTTAATCTATTCATACCACTGATAACAATTTGCATTTATACAGTACTTAATGGGATGTATACTGCTTTCATATCCACTATCTTACTTGATTTTTACAACTAGTCACATTTTACAGATGAGTGAACTGAGGCCCACATAGGGTAAGTGACTCGCCCAAGGCTCAGTTTTTTTTTTCAAATGCTTTATTAACTTCTGGTTTACAACATTCATTTCCATCAGATTTTGAGTTACAATTTTTTCCCCATTTTTCCCCTACCCACAACCCCAGAACAGCAGTCCCACAGGATATACCCTCATCCAATCTGCTCCCTCCCATCTCTTCTCTCATACGCCCTTCAACTTTTTCAGTAGGGCAAGGTGAGTCCCTGTGCCCCAATGCCTGCACATCTTATCTCCCAATTATATGTAAAGTAGTGTTAATGATAGTATTTATATATGTTTAAAACATTTGATTTTAAAACTTTGAATTCTAGATTCATTCCCTTCCACCCTTGTCACCCACCCTTACTGGGAAGATAACTATTTCAGTATGTGTTGTACATGTGTAGCTATGCAAAACATTACCATAGTAGATATATTGTAAAAGACTGATAATATTTCCCTCCCTCCTTTCCCACCTCCCACCTGGTCCACTCCCCACTTTGATCCTGTCCCTTTTCAAAAGTGGGTGCTTCCAACTTCCCTCCCCCCCAGCCTGCCCTCCCTTCCATCATCTCCCCCCATCATCCTCCCCCCCCCACTCTCCTGTAAGGTGAGATATCCCATTTAGTATGTATGTCATTCTCTCCCTGAGCCAAATTCAATGAGAATAAGGTTTTGCCTTTTTGCCTTCCTGTTCTTCCCCTCCCCTGCAACCACTTTCCTTTGCCTTTTCAACATGAGATAGTTTACCCCATTCTGTCTCTCCCCATCTCCTCTTGTTATGTTCCTCTCTCACCTCTCAATTTCACCCCTTAAGTATCATCCCTTCCCATTAAATTCGACCTGTGCCCTCTATCTATGTATACCTGTAAAAATATATACACAAATTCACATATGTATTCATATGCCCACATACCCTTCTTCAGCTCTTTTCATACTGAGAAAATGTTTCATCAGTTATAGTTATCATTTTTCCATGTAGGAATGTAAATAGTTCAACTTTGATAAGTTCTTTATGATTTATTTTCCCTCTTTACTTTCTCAAACATCTCTTGCTTCTTGTGTCTGAATGTCAGATTTTCTATTCAACTCTGGTTTATTCCTCAAGAATGCTTGAAAGTCCACTATTCCACTGAATAACCATATTTTCTCCTGAAATATGATACTCAGTTTTGCTGGGTAGGTGATTCTTGGTTTTAATCCCAGCTCCTTTGCCCTCCAGAATATCATATTCCAGGCCCTTTGATCCCTCAGTGTAGAAGCTGCCAGATCCTGTGTTATCCTGATTGTGTTTTCCATAATATTCAAATTGTTTCTTCCTAGCTGCTTGTAGTATTTTCTCCTTGATCTGGGAATTCTGGAACCTGGCTACAATATTCCTAGGAGTTTTCTTTTTGGGATCTTTTTCAGGAGGTGATCTGTGGATTCTTTCAACCTCTATTTTGCCCTCTGGTTCTAAAACATCATGGCAGTTTTCCTTGAGAATTTCTTGAAGGATGATTACTAGATTCTTTCTTTGATCATAGTTTTCAGGTAGTCCAATAATTTTTTTTTTCTGCCTTTTGGAGGACAATTGGGGTTAAGTAACTTGCCCAAGGTTATGCGGCTAGGTTTTTGTTTGTGTGGGCGTTAAGTATCTGAGGCTGGATCCGAACTCAGGTCCTTCTGACTCCAGGGCCCACGCTCTACTCACTGCGCCACCTAGCCACCCCAGTCCAATAATTTTTAGATTATTTCTCTTGGATCTATTTTCCAGGTCAGTGCTTTTTCCCATGAGATATTTCACATTGCCTTCTATTCTTTCGTTTGTTTGGATCTGCTTAATAGCATCTTGATTTCTCATGAAGTCACTAGCTTCCATTTGTTCCAGTCTAATTCTGAAGGAATGATTCTCCTCAGTGAGCTTTTGAGATTCTTTTTCCATCTGGCAAATTCGGCTTTTTAAGGTATTCTTCTCCTCATTGCCTTTTTGAGCCTCTTTTGCCATTTAAGTTAGTCTATTTTTTAAGGTGTTGTTTTCCTCAGTCAGACTGTTGACTCTCATTTCATACTTTTCTTTCATTTTTCTCATTTCTCTTCCCAATTTTTCCCCCACTTTTCTTATCTGCTTCTTTTTTTTTTTTTAAAGCAATTGGGGTTAAGTAACTTGCTCAAGGTTACACGGCTAGTCATTATTTATGCGTGGGTGCTCATTTTCTGAGGCCGGATCTGATCTCGGGTCATCCAAACTCCGAGGCCGGCTCTCTTACTCACTGCGCCACCTAGCCGCCCCTTTAGGGCAATTGGGGTTAAGTAACTTGCCCAAGGTTACACGGCTAGGTTTTTGTTTGTATGGATTAAGTGGCGGAGGCCGGCTCCGAACTCAGGTCCTTCTGATTCCAGGGCCGGCACTCTATTCACTGCGCCACCTAGCCGCCCCTCTTATCTGCTTCTTAAGGTCCGCTATGGCTTGTAACCAGCTTGTATTTTCATTTGGGCCTCTTGGTGCAGGATTTCTGACCTCACAGTCCTCCTCCTGTTCCATGCTTTGATCTTCTTTGCTCCCAAAATAGGTGTCTAGTGTTGATTTTTTTTCTGTTTATTTTGTTTCCTTTGCCTAGGCAGGTTGCCACTCAATTGCTTGACTTTTGGGCTTGTAGCCACAGTAGGACTCTGCCACTAGCCAGGGGACCTTCTGTCCCAAATGCTGGGGTTTTCCCAGCTGCCAGAGGTATTAGTTGGGTGGCCTCTCTGAAGCCTCCACACACTCTGGCAAGCTGGTCACACACCCCAAGACCTCTACCCCAGACTGCAATCCAGATCCAAGAAGGGTAAAGCAAGTAAAGATTGCTAGATCTCCCTACAGTTCACAGGCCAGGAGCTGAAGCTGCAGTGTGGCAATGTGGCTCAAGCTGCTCTGGCTCCTTAGCTTCTAGCCCCCAGGGAAAAAAGGCTGACCTCTCCCCACTAATGAGTCCCAAAGTCCATAGGGCACTGACTTCTCACTTTGTCCTAGGCATCTATGTGTTGATAATTCTGGAAACACCACAGCTGCTGGTGTTCTGGGGTCCCTCCAGCCAGGTGCTGATCCAGCTGCCCTGGGGCTAAAACCTCCCACTCATGGGGGCCTGGGCTCAGCTCCCAGAGTGCTGTGCTAGCTGCTCCCTGCCAGGCTGCTGGGCTGTCCTCAGTGGGAGGTTAGCTTCTCTGTGTCATTTTTTGGGTTCTGGAGCTCCAGAGGTCATTTAGAGTCCCCCTTTTACATAATTTTGAAGTGGTGTGGCTCTAGCACCATGGAAGTGCTGTTTCTACACCACCATCTTGACTCCGCCCTGGCTCACACAGTTTTTGTTGTGTTGTTTTAGTCATGTCCTACTCTTTGTGACCCATTGAGCATTTTCTTGGCAAAGATACTAGAGTGGTTTGCCATTTTGTTTTCCAGCTCATTTTATGGATGAGGAACTGAGACAAGTAAGGTTAAGTGACTTACCCAGGGTTGCACAACTAAGAAGTATCTGAGACCAGATTTGAACTCATGAAGATGAGTCTTTCTGATTCTAAACCCAGTGCTCTATCCACTGTGCCACTTAACTGCCCAGTTATTAGTAAGAGGTTTTGTCTGTGTCTGAATTTAGGTCATCTGACTCCTTAGACCATGGCTTCTGACTCTACTATGCTGTCTTTCATGACATTTCATTTAAATACACTTTTGGTTTCTCCTTTTCATTTCCTCTAGGTTTCTATTTTCTAAGTATCATCTCAGTTCTTCTCTAATCTAATGCATTAACTTCCACCTGGCTACTGGGGGAAGGTGGGGGTGGGAAGTACGTACTAATGTTTTCATTAAGGAAGCCGGCTGATCAATTGGCTTCCATAAGATTTCATGCATTTTTAAGTTTTTCATATCCCTTCTTCCAATTTGTGGCATAAGCACCTACATATTGTCACTGAGACCTATTCGCCTGTCTTTTAATCCTGGAAATTCCTAGAGTACATGTATATTGTTTTAAGTCTGCCAGGCCTCCCATTTTAGTAGTTCATTATGACCATTTCTTTGTGCTTCAACACCATGGAGTCTTAAAAGGGCCAGATTTCATACATTCTTATGATCTTCCAAAGTTAGATAGTCTCATTATCTGATCTTCCTTTACATAAAAAGTCAGTTATCCAGTACTGTCACTCTATGCTTGGCTATATTTTTTCCCTAAGAATTATTAAAAGAGCTTTTAATAGCTCAGAATATCTGGAGAATGGAGATCTGCTCATTAGTTAAATATTTAAATAATACCTGCCTTTACTTCTTGACACTACCCAGCCTTCAAGGCCCAGTTCCAATTCTGACTTCTCCAGGGTCAGCCTTCCCTCAAGTGGAAGTGATTACTGATTTCATAGTACTTTTTCCTTTTTTAAAACGCTACTTTATTGCTCTAACTTGTACTCTATTTATGTGTGTATCTCATCACCCCTACCATACTTTAAATTGATTAAGAAAGGTGTGGCTTCCCTTGGTAAGCCCTAGGAGGGTTTATCTTATCTTTCTCCCTTTCCTTGGGCTTACCGAGGATGCTTAATAATTGTGCAGGCTAGGTATTTAATAAATGTTGATGGGATGGATTAGCGAATAATATGTTCTCAACCCTGTGTAAGATTCCAACAAAAGAAAACAGCTAGAGGCAATAGCCTAGATCAGAAGTGTCAAACGTGCCACCAAGACCACAGCATTCCCAAGTGCATCTGAACCAGATTAAAATGTCATTGAGAAATATCTAACAAAATGAATAAAAATACAATCAAACATAGATAACATTACATTTTAAAACTAAGTCAGTATGAGGTGGCAAGGAACCTTACTAAGGATTAATGGACCCCCTTTCAATTTGAGTTTATACTACTGACTTAGATGACAAAACTCTGCATTGTGTAGTTCAGATTATGTGGGAAAAGTCAAGGGGATTCAGAGAAGGGCAAGATAAATGTGGAATGAAGATTCTCCTAGTTCTGCTTCTGTCTATCTAACCACTATTACTCATCTCACTTGCTGGATCTTTTTCTATCTCCTGCCTACTTACCTAAATTTAACCTGGGGCTGTCTCCTAGGCTTTCTCCTCTCTCTAATCTCATCAATTTCCTGGGGTTGAATTATCATCTTATGGCTGATCACCCCCAAATCCATCAGTACTCCAATTCTACATAAAAAGAAGTTCCTAAACTTATTTGACCTTCCACCCCCTTTCCAAAAAAAAAAAAATTACCCAATGCCCCCCCTGGAAATTTACTTTCTTTAACCCTTTAATTTTTTTAAAATTTGTATCAGTTCAAAGAAATATAAATTGTTTTAAATGATGCATTTAAAATTTAATAGTTTATTGTAAATTTGTGGGGGGGGTTTCCTGCATTGAAATTTTTTTTTTTTTTTTTTTTGCTTTTTGGAGGGCAATTGGGGTTAAGTAACTTGCCCAAGGTTACACAGCTAGGTTTTTTTTTGTTTGTGTGTGTTAAGTGGCTGAGGCCGGAACCGAACTCAGGTCCTTCTGGCTCCAGGGCCAGCACTCTACTCACTGCACCACCTAGCGGCCCCATGCATTGAAATTTTGATGACACAATATTGAGTCATGTAAACCATATAGTATCATATTGTAAACTAGTCATTAGACGCACATGTTCCTGTAGATGCATACTGGATTTCCTGACAATTTGCAACAGGCTCTCCTGTCAACATTTGCTTGTTAAGACCTGTCAGTGACTTGACCACTGATGGCTTAAAATTTGCATTTTGTATGTTTATTTGGAAAATAATATAAACACTATGACTTAACTCTGTAATGCAACATATAAAAATGTACCAATGGTTTTTCAAAATTTTGTTCTTTTTTCCTTCTGCTTCCACTGCCCCTTTATTTTTATTCAGTGCCCCCCAATTCCACCAGTTGCACCCAGTTGCTACTACTGTCCCTTGCTGGATCTTTCCAGCATCCCCTAAGGGGCAATATCACCCACTTTGGGAGCCTCTGCACATAAACAACTGCCTGTTAGTTCAAACATGATCTTCCATAGGCATTTCAAACTAATCCTTTTCCTACTTTCCATATGTCTTTTTAAGGTGTCACAATCTTTCTACTTAGCCAGGTTTGCAGTCATCCTCACCTTTTTCCCCTTTTCTTCACATCCCCTCCCATATCCAGTCAGTTGTAAATCTTCTTTATTCTACCTCCACTTTTCTTCCCTCTATCTTTTCTCTATTCATACATGGCCTACTTCTAGTTCACACCCTCATCCCATCTCATCTAGCCTTCTGCAATAGAGCGCTATATACAGATTTCCCTGTATTCAGTCTCTCACTTCTCTGATCCATCCTCCATACATATGTCTTAGTTATATCCCTAAAATACAGGTCTTACTATGTTGTTCTCCCCCGATCAAGGAATATCAAAAGAACCCTTAAGAATGAACTGAACACTCATCTGTTTAGTATTTAAAGCCCAGTATAATCTTGTTAGAGCCCATCTTTCCAGACTTATTTTAGTGTCTTCCTCACACACATTCCAGCCAAAGTAGCCAATTTGATGTTTACAGTATATGAAATTCTATTTCCTGTCTCCTTGCATTTGCTCAGGCTGTTCCACATACCTGGACTGCTGTTCTCTCAGGTTTCTTCCTTAAAGATTTAATTTAGTTGCCATAAGCTACACAAGGCCTTTCCTGATACTTTTCAATTGTTAATCTTCTCCTTCTCAAAATTACTTTGTATATATCTTAAATTTACTCAATAAATGTAAGCTGCCTGAGGGCAAAGACTGTGTGACCTTGGACAAGTCACTTAACTTCCTTATGTATTAGTTTCTTCATGCATAAAACAAAGAGGTTAGATTAGGGATCTCTGAGGTCCAATTCTGGATCTATAATCCCATGATCTTGTGATTTAGCACTTTGACCAATGGGCTAAAAATCCCCCTCTTCATTGCCCCACCAGCAAGTTGAAATTTAGTCAATCAGTTGACAAGCATTTATTAAGTGCTTGTTACTGTCAAACACTGCATTGGGGATACAAATACAAGCAAAAAGAAAGACAGTCCCTGCCCTCAAGGAATTTTCATTCTATTGGGGAAGGTTATACATAAAAGGGAATTGAACAGGTTGTGGGTGGGGGAAAGGTTCCTTCTGTGATGGAGAAGCTTTGATGTTGGCAGCTTCCTGGGAAATGAAGTGATGACTTTTGTGTCTTAAATGGAGATTCTGGGAGGAGCTGTCCAATGAGAGAGATAACAGGGTCTAAGGTGTGCATTCCAATGTTTTCTGGATAAAGAGGTTTCTGGGGCATGATGGACAAGTCCAAGAGGATTGAAACCTCTGCTTAAAAGCTTCTAGCTGCAGGCAACAACTACTTAGCCCTGAGAGAGAGAGAGAGAGAGAGAGAGAGAGAGAGAGAGAGAGAGAGAGAGAGAAACAGAAACTAGGGAAGACTCTTTAGTGGGTACCAGGAAATGATGAGCTTGGTAATACAGACAATCCCAAGAACAATCCTTGAAGATGACAGAATAAAAGTTTTCCTTCTGCTTCTTCAAATCAACTAAAGATATCTCCAAATGGAGAAAATATAGCAATGACAAAAAACAAACAAAAAGAAAGAGAAAGGACCAAATACATTGTAATTTTTAATGAAAAAAACAATAACAACAACAAATATTAACTTACCAACCTGTCGATTTTGGCACTTAGCTCTTAGCATTGAGCCACTCTCCATGACCTGAGGGCTTCTTTTGTATTTGTTGTGGGGGGCTGTTGTTTTAGATGTCAACTTTGGAGCCCATGAAGCTAACCTACCCTGAGGCTTGAGAGGATCATCAGATATTGGTTGTGGAAGGGTATTGGTCACAGGGAAGAAGCTTGTGGAAGTAAGAAAGCCCCAGAAATGTAGCATTGGTTACAACTACTTCATAAATACAGGAGGAAACAGCAGCTAATTTGTCGATTATACTTTTGTTAGTGTCTCTATTTTTGTTCTAAATATTCTATTCTCACTAAATGGGTTGACTTCTCACTTAACTAATCTCTATCAAAGAAATAACTTTGATATTTTCACTTAATTCTTTAATCTTCTGAACCGGGCGGCTAGGTGGTGCAGTGAGTAGAGCGTCGGCCCTGGAGTCAGAAGGACCTGAGTTTCGATGTGGCCTCAGACACTTAACACACACACAAACAAAAACCTAGCTGTGTGACGTTGGGCAAGTTACTTAACCCCAACTGCCCTCCAAAAGGCAAAAAAAAAAAAATCTTCTGAACCATTCTAGAGGTTATTACAGTTGCTAACAATAAACAGATGTGAAAAAAAAAAGTAGAGAAAAGACCCAAATTCAAAAGTTTATCCATGTTTCACATCAGCAGTGCTAGAGGCTACTCCCAACCCCTTCACCAATAGCACCTGAGGCTCAACCTACAAACTAAAGGTCAGTCTCAGAGAGGAGAGTGGAACCTAGAAGAATAGGATTGAAAGGGGAAAAAAAGAAGAGTGATTCAATCCAACTATAGTGGCTTCCTGGAGTCTCTTGGCTACAAATCTGAACTAGTCATCTTTACCCCCTAAAGACTACAGATCCCATCTAACCCCCATAGTCTGACAGAAGAAAGAACAGGCATTAAGAAATATAGAAAAGGCATACAGTTCTGGGTCTATGGAAGGGAAAATACTCTCAGTAAAAAGCTAATTTACAACAAGGACAGTATAGGAAAATCAGCAGTAACTGATAAAGATGGGTAGAAATTGGCTGAGGAGAAATGAATAATCAAAGAAGGAAGCCATCTCAACAGATATTTCACAACAAAGGGATCAGAATTCCTTGAGGAAAGGGAAGGCATTAGAAAAAAAAATTTTTTCTGCTAAATGCCCTAAAATGATAACATGCAATGGACTCAAAGTCAGGAAAATCTGGATTCAAATTATGCTTCAGATTGCTAACCTTGTGACTCTGGACAAATTATTTAGCCTCTCTGTGCCTTAGTCTTATCATCTGTAAAATGAGAATATAATTGACTATATAAAGACACTTCAGCTTTAAATCTATTATCCCATGAAAATGGTACAGAAGAACAATTAAAGAATTTAATGAAAATACTGAATAAGGATAGAAATGAGTTCTTAAGGAAAAAATCAACATACCTAAGAGAATAGAATTTTTATATATCATTTAAAGCTTCTTTTATTTCCTTAATAGTACTTTATTTTTTCCAATTACATGTAAAGATAGTTTTCAACATTCATCTTTGTAAGATTTTGAGTCCCAAATTTTTCTCCCATTTTTCCCCTTTCCCCATGAGAGCAAGCAATCTGATATAGGTACAATAACGTAACACGTACAATCACGTCATCCATATTTCTACATTTGCCATGTTGTGAAATAATCAGAATGAAAGAGGAAAACCATGAGAAAGAAAAAACAAAAAAGTGAAAATAATATGCTTTGATCTGCACACAGACTCCATTGTTCTTTCTCTGTATATGGTTAGCTTTTTCCATCACAAGTCTTTTGAAATTGTCTCAGATCATTGTGTTGCCAAGAAGAGCTAAGTCTATAATAGTTGATCATTGCACACTGTTGCTGTTACCTTGTACAATATTCTCCTGGCTCTGCTCATGAGAATAGAAATTTTAAAACAAAAGTAGGAATGCTTTCCAAAGTAGGAGACTCCTCAAAAAACAGAATGACAAAGTGAATTTGAAAAAAATGCATAGGCAGGAGGCTGATAATTGAAACAAAATCAAAGACTACAAGATTGTTTATGTTTTTTTTTTCAATCTAAAGATTTTATTACTTATTGAAAAATATAATAGTATACTTGAATATTATGCTTCAAGAAATCATGCAGCTAAAGTACCCAGATATATTTTAAGTAGAAGTCAAAGTACAAATTAAGAGAATTGATATAACAACAATGGGGAAGAGAGATTCAAGTTTAACTTACTAAGAAATATTGTAGTCAAATTTTGGAATTACAATAGCAAACAACAAATCTCATAAGCAACAAAGATAAAACCTTTCACATAATAACCAATCAAAATGACATATATTATTCCTTATTTATAAGAAATCAAAGGAAAAGTTGGAATATGATATACTAAAAAGCAAAGAAGATCAGTTGGCATCTAAAAATTACATCCTGAAAAACTGAACCCAAGTATATAAAAAAATGTATATTTACCAGAAAGGAAGTATCAAGCAATCAGCAAGCATTTACTTAGTATTTATAATGTATAAAGCACTGTGGTAGGCCCTGGCAATACAGACAAAAATGGCATTTCTTGCCCTCAAAGAAGCTTACTTTTAATTGAGGAAAATATACTAAATATGTAGAAAATAAATGCAAGGTAAATTTTTGGTGATATGGCACTAGTAGTCAGTGATCAGGAGAGACAGATAGAAGGTGAGTTTTGAAGAAAACAAGGAATTTCATGGGACCAAAATGAGGTGAAATTCCAGGCATTGAGGACAGCCAGTGCAAAGGAGTGGTGATGGGAGAAAGGAATATTGTATGGAAGGAATAGCAGGATGAATGTGTTAAGGGGAATAATGTATAATAATAGATTTAGAGAGGAAGGATGGGACCAGATTGTGAAGGGCTTTAAAAGCTACAGAGTGGAGCTTATATTTGATCCTAGGGGGACAGTAAGGAGCCACTGTAGTTTATTGAGTAGGGGAGCCATAGAGTCACATCTACACTTTAGGAAAATCACTTTGTGTGCTATGTGGATAGTGGATTCAGAGAGGGAGATATTTGAGGCAGGAAGAATAATTAAAAGGCTTTCAAAATAGTCCAGTTATGAGATGATGAAGGCCTGAAACAGAGTAGTAGCCATGTAACTGGAGAAAAGGAACAGGTATAAGAGAAAGATATTATTGATATAGAAATGATAAGACTTGTCAACTGATTGGATCTGTGGGTGAGGATAAATTTACAGACCAAGGTTACAGACCTAGGTATCTGGAAGAATGCTGGTGCCCTTGACAGAAATAAGGAAGTTCAGAAAAAGGGAAATGTTTTAGGGAAAGGCAACGAGTTTGGTTTTAGATATGTTGAGATTGAGATGCTTTTGGAACATCCAGTTTGAAATATTCATTAGGCATTGGATATGTAAGATTTGGGAACCATCTACATAGAAATAATTAAACTCCTGAAAGCTGTTGTGGTCATCAAATGACAAATTATAAAGAGAGAATAGAAGAAACATCCCAGGATAGAGCCTTGGGTACACAAATAGTTAAGGAGTGACATGGAAGAAAATGGTCAGGTATGTAGGAGGGGAGAATTAAGAGAGAATAATATTATAAAAAAAAAAAACAGTGAAGTGAGAATATATAGGAGGAGAGAATGGTCAACAGTGTCAGTATTGCACAGAAGTCAAGAAGGACAAAGACTAAGAAAAGAACATTAGATTAGGCAATTAAAGATCTTTGTTAAGTTTGGAGAAAGCAGTTTCAGTTGAGTGAAGAGGTTATAAAACAGATTGCCAAGGGTATGTCATTCCTTCCAAAAACCTAGATAATTAATATATTCAATATATAAAGTGATCAAACAGGAAAGAAAATGAACACTCTATTATAGAATGAAAAGCTAAGAAATGAAGCCTTTTTTAAAATGTGGCTAATGCTAGAGAAGACCATGAATACAAGGTAGGAGAGTATCTTTGCTTTAAAAGAAAAAGCCACAATGACATTATAGGAGAGATACTAGGAAGACAATGACAGCATCAAGGTGCTAAGTAATCTAAATATATGATAAAAAAATTTTTTGGAGAGAGAGTTACAATGGAAAGAATGTTACCTCTAGTATCAGAGGACATGGGTTCATGGACAAGATTCACCTGTGACTCTTACTACTTATTGTAATTTTGGGTAAGTCATTTAGCCTTCTTGATCCTCAGCTTTCTCATCTATAATATGAAGGTGTTAGACTAGATAGTCTTTGTATGAATAGTTGTTTAGTCATTGGATTAGATAGCTGTACCTTGCAGATCTAGATCTATCATTCTATGATCCCATAAATAGGAGAAATAAATTATTATTTCAGGGGGAAAAAAAGAAACATTTCATTCCTTCATTAGTAAATCAACATTATACTGGTGGCAAGATGAGGCAAATGAACTCTTTGGACAGAGAGAGGAGAGAGTAAGAAAGGTTGAGGTCCAAGAAAAGATAGATTAAGGATTAAGAATAGAGGTAGATGAAAGGCTTTTAATTTCTTTTCATGCTTTTGGGGTAATGAGGGGAGGGAGAAAAGTTAAAACATAGTGTAGCAGATCAAGCAAATCACAGAGCAAGTTGAATCCTGCTAACAGGGAATATTCTAGCTGCAGTGCCACTTTACTACAAGGACATGGGTTGTGGTAAGATACATGTCTTACAAACAACTCTTGGTGGTAGGGCATGGGGATGTTGAACACTTCTCCAATGTGAAGTCATGAATTTTAGTACTTGCTTTCATTAGGGAGAAAAAGTAACTGGCACTGATAATATTTGAAACTTAAGATCAACAGAGAGATAATGGTCTAAGCATGATCAATTTATTAATAGGCTAACAATAGCCAATAAATTGGGTTTATGACCTCTCAATAACCAAAGACCCTGTGGTGGGGCTCACTAGCCTTCATATGGTTTTGAGAAGTACAAGAGAACAAAGAACAGAGTTGGGTAGGTAGGGAAGACAGTGCAATTGGATACAGGATAAACAGTATCAAGGGGGTGATGATTGGTTACAACAAGGAAAGTGGTCTAGCACCCACTTCCCACCCACATCTTATAAATTTTGCTAGGGGATCAAAACTATCAGGTTTACTGTCTCTTCAGTAGAGATAAAATCTCAAGGACAGGCAAGAACAGATGACATATCTTTTGGTGATGGTGACAAGTTAACTTGTAGCACTTAAAGAGAGCAAACAGATGTTCTGGAAGTATCTCAGGGTCTTACCTGTATGAGAGCTAACAACTTTAAAAAAATTATATCTTTAAGCTAACTAGAGGGAAAACTAAATTCCTGAGCTGAACTCAAGGACACAAGGAAAGTGGCTTTAGGTAGATGAAGATTCAGTTACAAAAATCATCAGAGCATAAAATCAATTACATTGTCAAATCAATACAGTAGTAACTAAAGGAAATATTAATTTTGATCTTTTTAGCACTCTTTGGGGAGGGGAATGACTCTGAGAGGGTTGAGCAGCAAGAATGAAATTCACAGGTTCAGAAGGATGATGGCTTAACAATAAAAATTACTCAATGAAGAAAGAGACAGAACTAGATTAGGCTGTTGCTTTCACTTGGATTATACAGCATTTCTCATTGTACCCCTGGTCTTCATTCCTGTGAATGTTCTAAAGTATACTAGAAGTGGAAAGGGGGGGTGAAATAAAAGCATTTTTTGTTAGAAAGGGACATTGCAAATTAATGTCACTGAAATTAAGGAAATGGATGAATGGGTGAAGTGGGTAAGGGTAGGGATGAGCAGACAGAGTTATATACCATGCTCTTTTGTGAGCTGACAGACAAATTATACAGGAATAAAAGTAAAGTTGAAGAACTTGTGATTGAACAGTACAATAGGCAGGAGGGTGACTCCAGGAAAGGAGACTGAGCTGAGATTAGTGTAAGCAAGACAATTTACAGAGAGTAAGTACTGACTTTAAGGATGTATTTACTCTGTGATTTTTACATTTGTTTGTGATATCTCTGTACCCTTAGTACATGGTCAATTTTTAATGAAGTTCCATGTTACTGAAAACTATGTATATTTTTAGCAATCCCATTTAGAAGATATGATAAGTCTGTTAGCTCTAGTTTCTCCAGCAGTTTGTTCAGTTCTCTAAGTTTTCTTTTGTGTATCTTTTGTGTAGACTTATCTAAAATTGAGAGAGGGATATTGAAATCTCTGGCCACTATTGTGTTATTCTCTGTCTTCTTTTGGTTCAGTTAACTTTTCTATTATGAACTTACCTACTAAAGCATTTGAAATATAAATGTTTAATATTGATACTGGTTTGTTACCTGTGATTCCTTTCAGCACACTGTGGTTTCCTTTTTTATTCATTTTTATGTTTAAATGTTTGTTTTTACTTTGTCTGATAGCCTGATTATAACTCTCACTTTTTAAAATTCATTTGATCTATGCCAACTTTAAAAAAGAATGAAAAAAATATACATACATGCAATATGAAGAATACACATGTATTTTCTGTGTTGTATATGTATATAAACACATATATGACAAGTATAGTATCTGTATATACATATATAGGGAAAGTATTTAATGGAAGGAAGCATAAGCCTGACAAACCCTAAATGTAAATTCTAAATTCCCACAAAAAGAAACTGGGAGAGTAGATTTTTTTAAAAAACAAAAGCATTATTACTATATAAAAGAATAATATTTAAAATATATACACATATACAGAGTAAAAATGAGAAGATGGAACAAAATTTCTTGTGCCTTAGGGGACTATAAAGAAAAAAGCACAGGAATCAATTTTATACTTGTGAATGGAGTCGAACAAATACTCACATCTCTCAGTATCCTATTGTACATTTATAATCATGTGCTAGGAATCATGAACAAATGTAAGAAGACATAATAAATGCATACTTTATTGACCATAATTCTATAATACAGTAATTAATAAAAGAAGTATGCGCAAAAGGTGACAGCCTAAATGGAAACTAATGACATCCTGACTAATAAGTGGGTCAAAGAATAGATTATGGGAACAATAAATAATTATATTAAAGATGATAAAAGCAATAAGACAATGTACCAAAATTCTGACACACAAAGTCATTCTCAGGGAAAATTTACATATCGGAAAATATATTAACAAAATAATAGCAAAAGAGATGATGAATCAAGCCTGCAGTAAAAGACTAAAAAACATACAAGCTAGCAATCCTAAAACCAAATACAAAAGAAAATATTTTTAAAATAAGAGAAATATAGAAACTTGAAAATAAAAATAGTATGGAATTGATACACAAATAACTAATAGTCTTTCAAAAAATGGCTAAGTCAGTTGATCTTTAGATAACCCAATCAAGAAAAAAAATGTGAGGAAAATTTATCAGAATAAAAGAAAATAATGTGAGTTCACAACAAAAGGAGAGAAAATTAAAAGAGTTTATCAGAAACTACTATGCACAATGATAAATTTTTAAAAAACTAATAATTCAAAGGAAATAGATGAACTTCTACAAAATATGAGAACTGAACTTTAAAGGCCCTTGGTATTTAAACTATTTTTCACCACTCAGGATTTTGTTGTGTTTTTTTTTTTTTCTTTGATCTGGAAGCTTTGGATTCTAGCTATGATGTTCCTGGGAATTTTCATTCTGAGGTTTCTTTTTGAAGGAAACTGGTGGATTCTATTTTTACTTTTTTTCTAGTTCTAGGAGTTCAGGGAAATTTTCACTTACAATTTCCTAAATATAGTATCCAGACATTTTTCCTGACCATAATTTTCAGGTAGTCCAATAATTCTTAGATTGTTTTTCCTTGATCTGTTTTCTGTGTTACTTGTTTTTGATATTATAGTTATTAGATTTTTTTTTGTTCTTTAAAAAATTGGTTTTGTTTTGATATTTCTTCTTGTCTTGTTGAGTCATTATTTTTTGAAAGGCTTCTTCTAATTTTTTGAAAGGCTTATTCAGTTCTTGAGAGAGTTTTCCTACCATACCTTATAAGGTGTCAATTTTCCTTGCCATTCTTTTTCTTCTTAGCTTTCTCATTCCACAGTTTTGTTTTGTTTTGTTTTTTTCTCCCTCTGAGGCTTTACTTGTGAGTTCACTGTTGTCTTCTGGGTCTAACATCTTGGTGTCTCTCAAACCAAGGTATTTCCTCATGTTATTTGTAGTTTTCCTTGGTTTGTTCATTGTGGGGCCTGTGCTTTGACCAAGCTCTATAATTGAACAGTGTGGACAAGGTCTGTCTGGTCCTAAATTTTGTAGACTAGACTAGACCCTTCCTTCAAAGGACTCTGGGATCACCTTGGTACTGTACTCTTCTCACAGGCCTCTGGGACCTCTCCTGTGGTCTTTGTTTATCCCCCTTTGATTCTGGGTTTAGGGGGTATTCCTATGCTGAAACCCCACTAGGCTTCAGGGACTGCTGGGACTGGGTTTTGCCCAGGTCCTTTCAATCCATTGCATGTATTGAAGTACTGGTGCCACTGGACCCTGCCTGGAATACCTTGACACTGTCTTTTGCTAGACTTGTACTGGATTCAGTCACTGTTGGGGTTGTGTTGGCCTCAGGCCCTGTTTCTGGGAGTGCTGTACTGGACCCCCTGGGATACCCTGAGACTTGCTCTCTCAGGCATCTAATCTCTGTTTTAGGGAAGGCTGAGGCTGCCTGGTTTGGGCAGTGCTGAGCTGTATTCTGCCCCAGAACTGCTTATGATAATTCACATACAGCCCTGAACTCGGGGAAGACTTGATCTTGGCTTTGCTCTAGAGAGCCAGGAAGTGATGGAGCTGCCCTAAGGTTCCAGGAGCCCTCTGGTCTTAGCTTTCAGTTTGCCCTGGGCAGCTTATCTATCCCAGGATCTCTGAAGATCTTCAGGGATCCCACTCCAGATTCCTGGTTTGGGGTAGGAATGAGAGTCTAGAAGGGACTTTTTTTTCCCCTCTATCACTTGGTAGAGTGGTGCATCTCTAAGCCTTGATGGAGTCTTTTTGGGGATCTAGGGTTCTCTGCATCCTAGCATACCAACAACTTCCCACAATTCATCTGGGAATTTTTTATACCAAAGAAACCAAAGTCCAGTACCTACCCCTGTCCTTTTACCAGTACAAAGGGACAGCCTAAGACTGTGAAGAGTCCTGACTTGGGATTCAAGAGACCTGACCCATATGTGGGTCTTAGCTTTGTTACCAAGCCACTACCAAACCCACAAAAAGGATAATCCAGGTCCCCAGGCTTTTGAACTGGATGACCTGATGTCTATGACTAGATATTGCTTAAGGTCCCCTCTGATGCTAACAGTCATAATATTTAGAGCTATCAGAAAGGAATGGACATCTTTGGGAAGTAGCGGGTTTTCCATTAAGTAGAAATCTTAAGCAAAGACTAAATGACTATCTTTCAGGACTTGGAGCCAGGAGAAACACTGGTTAGAATCTCACCTCTTCATGGGCAAGTCACTTAACCTTTCTGAGACTCAGATTCCTCATCTGTAAAATGGGACTTATATTATCTGTAGCACTTATCTAACAGCATTTTGTGAGAATCAAACGTGGTAATACATATACATAAAAGCACTTATGTAAATGATAGTTGGCATTATTATTTTGCAGAGGGGATTCTTGTTCTGATAGGCATTGACTTCTAAGGTCTCTTTCAACTCAGTCTATTATTCTATGCTTTATAATAGCTTATATTTTATAATGATTTGGGTTTATAAAACATTTTGCTCAAAGAACTATATGACTTCTGTTATTCTCATTTTGCAGGGGAAAAAACTAAGGCACAGATTAAGAGCCTTGCAAAGGGTCATACAGATAGTTATTAAGCATCAGAAAACCAGTTTTCAACTTTATCTTCTGACAAAAAAAGTATTTATTTCCTATATGCCATATTGCCTCTATGGCCCACGTACAAACAATGCATATTCTAAGATTCCTTCTAGCTCTAGAGTCCCATGAAACAAAAATCTTGGTTGACTGATTAATGAAACATTGCATAAATGGTTGGTTGAATGGCTCTTTTTAGTTCAGGTTGAAATGTAGGATGACTGTTTCTTCGTTGGAGAAACCCAGTCCCTGGGGGGGAAAAAGTGATATGAACACTTATTAGCCTGAAAGTGGGAAGTTGACTAATAAAATGGTTTATTTTATCCCTCCACCTACATGGTCCTCTCTCTTAATTTCTTTGGGAATTTAACTTGTTTGAATTGCCTGCAGGTGTCTCTGAAAGTGGTTAATGTAGCTTTATAATATTAGCATGTGCTTTTTGCCCCAGGCTCATTAGCCCATTTCAGAAACATGTAGAGTTTTAAAAATGGGGCAGCTGTAGCTCAGGCAATTTTATGGTGAATAGATCAACCAGGTGCAGGGGTGAGATATGTAACCCCATGTTATGGCAAAGGCTGAACATCATTTTCACTGAAGAAGAGCCTTTGGAATGTGCTATGTTGTCAATTAATATTAAAATAAAGTTGAATGGATTAGATAACTTAAATTCCACCTAGTATTGCCTGATTCCCTCCCCTGCAGGTCCCCCACACCCCCCCCAAAAAGACTAACAACAACAACTCTGTATAGTTATTTGTACCATAACCAGGGATCAGGTTTATAATCTTAAAAGCAAAATGAAATTTTGGTTCCATTTCAGAGATGAGTTAAGATATGGAGCTAGTATTTAGTAATTGCATAACTGAAAATGAAACCATTTCTAGTCACAATTTTATTTTCTCATAGATGAATAAACACTTTTGGCTGAGTTCACAGGGAGCTCAAACACCTATAGCTATAAAGACCACTTAAGTATGATGGATCTCCTGAAAGCCAAGGAGATATGATCAGAGACTCTTATAATCTAAGAGTTGGAAGGGACCTTTGAGGCTACTTAGTCCAACTTTCTACATGATATTGAAATCTTTTCTACACCATCTTCTGAGTGATGGTTATTTAACATCTCCTTGAATATTTCAGATGAGGGACCTCACTACTCACCAAAGGGCAGTACGTTTTTTTTTTATATCAGAATGCCTCTCTTTCCCCTGGCCAAGGCAGTTGCTGCTGTAAGCCCTAACAAAAAGAGCTCTAGCTTCTAGCTTCTACCTCAAAATGTACAAAGAATTGATATTAATAAATTTAGTGGTCAGTGAAATACAACTGGATTCTAGTCCCTACCTCTGCCACTAACTGGATGTTTGACCTGAAACAAGTCACTTATCCTCTCAGGACCTTTTCATTTACAAAATGAGGATTATTGTGACAATCAAACAAGATAAGGAATTATAGACTCCTAAAATAATAGAGCTTGAAGAAACCTGAGGTCCAAATCACCTCTTTTTACAAAACACTTTCTATCTCTGGTTCTCAGTTTCCTTACCAATAAAGTGAGTGGATGGAATGAAGCCCCTCATTTTAATCTGATTATGATTTTCAGCATTCATTTCATATATCTGCCATCATTAGGAAAGGAATTGTTCACACATAAATAAATAAAACTTACAGATAACTAGAATGTACCCCTTCAACAATAACAGCAATAAAAATTTGCATTTATATAGAGCATTGCAATTTACAAAGCACTTTCACATCTATTTTTAAATTCAGCAACCATTTATCATGGGTCTCCTTTATACATAACATTGTTAGATCCTGGGGATGCAAAAATAAAACAAACAAACAAACAAACATCTCCCTAGAGAAGTCCTTAAGAAGCTCTTAATCTACCATGTTCCTATGGCACTTTTTCGAAACATAATGTTATAGGGTCAAAAGAGAGACTCCTGGGGGGCGGAGCCAAGACGGCGGAGTAGAAACAGCATTTCCAATGTGCTCTGCCCCACACAAATTTCAAACAATGTGAAAGGGAACTCCGAACAACTTCTGGAGCCACAGCACCCACAGAATGGCACAAAGAAGCTAACTTCCTGCTGAGGACAGCCCAGCAGCCCTGCAGGGAGCCGCCAGCGCAGAGCTCTGAGAGCAGGCAGTACAGGGAGCCCAGGTCCGCGGTTTTAGCCCTAGGGTAGCCAGACCTTCAGTAGACTGGAGGGACCCCAGAACACCAGCAATTGTGGCGATTCCAGAATTATCAGCACAGATATGCCTAGGACAAAGTGAGAGGTTAGTGCCCTATGGACTTTGGGACCAGTATTTGGGGAACGTGTGGCTTCCTCCCCTGGGGGCGAAAAGCTGCTGAAGAAACAGCTGCACAGAAGCCATTTTGCAGCGTCAGTAGTGGCTCTAGCTCCTGGTCTGCGAATTGTAGGGAGATCCAGCAATCAGTCTGGGGGTTAATCGCTCTTGCTTTAAACTGCTTGGATCTGGATTGTGGTCTGGGGGGGATGTTTGGGGTGGGTATCCAACTTGCCAGAGTGGGTGGAGGCTTTACAGAGGCCACACAACTGGCAGAAGTTGTGAAGACCCCACGTTTGGGCAGAAGCTCCCCTGTCTGGTGGCAGAGTCCTACTGTGGCAACAAGCCCAAAAATCAAGTAATTAAGTGGCAACATGCCTAGGCAAATGAAACAAAATAAACAGAAAAGTTCAACATTGGACTCCTATTTTAGGGGCAAAGAGGCTCAAAGCATGGAGGAGGACTTTTAGGTCAGAGCCCCTGCCCCAAAAGCCCCAAATGAAAATACAAGCTGGCTACAGGCCATAGAGGACTTAAGAAGCAGGTAAGAGAAGTGGGGGAAAATCTGGGAAGAGAAATGAAAAAGATGCAAGAAAAGTATGAAATGACAGTCAACAGCCTGACTGAGGAAAATAACACTTTAAAAAATAGACTAACTCAAATGGCAAAAGAGAAAGGCAATGAGGAGAAGAATGCCTTAAAAAGTCGAATTTGCCAGATGGAAAAAGAATCTCAAAAGCTCACTGAGGAGATTCATTCCTTCAGAGTTAGACTGGAGCAAATGGAAGCTAGTGACTTTATGAGAAATCAAGATGCTGTTAAACAGATCCAAACAAATGAAAGAATAGAAGGCAATGTGAAATATCTCATGGGAAAAACCACTGACCTGGAAAATAGATCCAGGAGAGATAATTTAAAAATTATTGGACTACCTGAAAGCCATGATCAAAGAAAGAACCTAGAAATCACCCTTCAAGAAATTCTCAAGGAAAATTGCCCTGATGTTTTAGACCCAGAGGGCAAAATAGAGGTTGAAAGAATCCACCGATCTCCTCCTGAAAAAGATCCCAAAAAGAAAACTCCTAGGAATATTATAGCCAGGCTCCAGAACTCCCAGATCAAGGAGAAAATACTACAAGAAGCCAGGAAGAAACAATTTCAATATTGTGGAAACACAATCAGAATAGCACAGGACCTGGCAGCTTCTATACTGAGGGATCGAAGAGCATGGAATATGATATTCCAGAGGGTAAAAGAGCTGGGATTGAAGCCAAGGGTCACCTACCCAGCAAAACTGAGTATCTTGTTTCAGGGGAAAACATGGTCATTCAGTGGAATAGAGGACTTTCAAGCATTCTTGATGAAAAAACCAGGAATAGAAAACTTGACATTCAGACGCAAGAAGCAAGAGACACCTGAGAAGGTAATCAAGGAAAAGAAATCAAAAGGAACTTATCAGTGTTGGACTATTTACATTCCTACATGGAAAAACAATAACTGTGTTTGATGAAACTTTTCTCATTATGAAAATAATTGAAGAAGGGTACATGGAATATGTTCACAGGTATACATGGATAGAGGGCACAGGTTGAATTTGATGGGAACGGATGATTCTTTTTTTTTTTTTTTTTTTGGAGGGCTATTGGGGTTGGGTGACTTACCCGGACTCACTCGGCTGGGTTTTTGTTTATGTGTTGGGTGTCTGGGGCCGGATCCGAGCTCAGGTCCTTCTGGCTCCGGGGGCCGGTGCTCTGCTCGCTGCGCCACCTAGCTGCCCCAAGGAAGGGAAGATTCTTAAGGGGTGAAGTCAAGAGGTGAGAGAGGAAAGTGGCAAGAGGAGATGGAGAGAGACAGGGTAGGGTAAACTGTCTCATGTAGAAGAGGCAAGGGGAAGTAGTTGAAGGGGAGGGGAAGAACAGGAAGGCAAAAAGGCAAAAGCATATTCTCATTGAAGTTGGCTCAAGGAGAGAATCACATACATACTAAATGGAATATCTTACCCTCACTCTCCTGAGTAGGGGAAAGGGGGATGAGAGGGGGGATGATGGAGGGGAAGGCATTCTGGGGGGAGGGGAGGTTGGAAGTATCCACTATCAAAGAGGGACAGGATCAAAGTAGGGAATGGACCAGGTGGGAGGTGAGACGGGTGGAAGGGAAATATAAGCAGTCTTTTACAATATATCTACTATGGTAATGTTTTGCATAGCTATACATGTACAACACATACTGAATTGCTTATCTTCTCAGAGGGAGTGGGTGACAAGGGAGGAAGGGAATGGATCTGAAAATCGAAGTTTTAAAATTAAATGTTTCATAAGATGTCCAAGCATTGGGGCTCAGAGATTCACCTTGCCCTAATGGCAAAGTCGAAGGGGATATGGGAGAAGATATGGGAGAGAGCAGATTGGATGAGGGGATATCTAGTGGGACTGCTATTCTGGGGTGGTGGATAGGGAAAAATGGGGGGAAAATGTAACTCATAATCTGGTGGAAATGAATGATGTAAACCAGAAGTTAATAAAGCATTTGTTTAATTAAAAAAAAAGAATCCTAGAGTACTCTAGGAAATTTTGTTAGAGACAAAAATCACTTTCACCTGGGGCAATCAGGAAACATTTGATAGGGAAGGTGTCATTTGCATCAGGCCTTGAAGGAAGAGGACTTGAATAGATGGAGATGAAGAGAGAGTATACTCTAGTCATTGGAGACAGTATGTTGATCTTTTGATTCTCACAACCACCCTCCAAAGTAGGCAGTATCCCTGTTTTACAGAGGAGGAAGCTGAGGCTTAGAGAGAGGAAGTGACAGCATAGAATTTTAGATTTTAAAGCTAGAAGAGCTTTCAGATCAATGAACAAACATTAAGTGCCTGTCATATGCTATGTGCTGTGCTAGATGATAGTTCCTGTTCTGGAGGAGTTCACATTCTATTAAAGATGATCTAGTTCAATGCCTTTGTTTTACAAATGGAGAAACAGCCTCAGAAAGGAGAAATGCCAACTCGAGGCCATAGAATGAATGTGACAGAGCCAAGCACCAAATCCAAATTAAATATACATTTGAGGGCTGTTCTTCTTTTGTTTTTGTTTTTGTTTTTGCTTTTTGGAGGGCAATTGGGGTTAAGTAACTTGCCCAAGGCCACACGGCTAGGTTTTTGTTTGTGTGTGCGTTAAGTGTCTGAGGCCGAATCCAAACTCAGGACCTTCTGACTCCAGGGCCGACGCTCTGCTCACTGCGCCACCTAGCCGCTCCCTTTTCTTCTTTTTAAAAAAAGTAATTTATTTTTAGTTTTCAACATTCACTTCCATAAGTTTTAAATTTTCTCCCCCTCCCTCCCTAAGATTTCTTGCAATTTGATCTGGGCTCTACACATACATTCCTTTAAACACATTGTCACATTGGTCATGTTGCATAGAAGAATTATAACGAATGGGAAAAACCATAAGAAAGAAAAAAAAACACAAAATAAAACAAAACAAGAAAATGGAATGCTTCATTCTGCATTCCAATTCCATAGTTCTTTCTCTGGATGTGACTAGCATTTTTCATCATGTGTCCATTGTAATGTGTCCTTGCATTGCTGAGAAGGGCTAAGTTTATCAAAATCAGTCCCTGCACACTTTGGCTGTTACTGTGTATAATGTTCTCCTGGTTCTGCTTCCCTTACTCAGTATAAGTTCATATAAGTCTTTCCAGGTTCTTCTGAAGTCTGCCTCTTCATCATTTCTTATTGCACAATAGCAATTCCATATTCACATTGCACAATAGTATTTCATTACATTCACATACCACAACTTGTTTAGCCATTCCCCAATTGATGGGCACCCCTTAAGTTTCCAATGATTTGCAACCACGAAAAGAGCTGCTATAAATATTTTGGTACATTTGGGTCTTCTTCCCATTTCTGTGATCTCTTTGGGATACAGCCCTAGAAATAGTATTGCTGGGTCAAAGGGTGTGCACATTTTTTATAGCCCTTTGGGCATAGTTCCAAATTGCTCTCCAGAATGGTTGGATCAGCTTACATCTCCACGCAACAATGAATTAGTGTTCCAACATTCCCACATCTTTTCCCAACGTTTATCATTTTCCTGTTTTGCCATGTTAGCCAATCTGATAGGTGTGATGTGATACCTTCAGAGGTGTTTTGATTTGCATTTCTCTAGTCAATAGTGATTTAGAGCATTTTTTAAATTTGATTATAGTTAGCTTTAATTTCTTCTCTGAAAACTTCATATCCTTTGACCATTTATCAATGGGGGAATGGCTCATATTCTTGTAAATTTGATTCAGTTCTCTTTATTTTTAAAAATGAGGCATTTATCAGAGACACTGGCTATAAAAAATATTTCCCAGTTTTCTGCTTCCCTCCCAATCCTGGTTGCATTGGCTTTGTTTGTGCAAAAATTTTCGATTTAATGTGATCAAAATTATCCATTTTGTATTTCATAATGTTATCTATCTCTTTTTTGGTCATAAATTTCTCCATTCTCTATAATTCTGACAGATAAACTATTACTTGCTCCTCTAATTTGTTTATAGTATCAGTCTTTGTTAATTTATTTTTAGTGTTCAACATTTACTTCCATAAGATTTTGACTTCCAAATTTTTTCCTGCTCCCTCCCCTTGCAATTTGATATAGGCTCTACGTATACATTCACATTAAACATATTTTCACATTAGTCATGTTGTAAACAGGAATTAGAACTAATGGGAGGAACCATGAGAAAGAAAAAACAAACAAAAAAACAAAAAGAGAGCAAATAGCATGCTTTGATATGCATTCAGACCTCACAGTTCTTTTTCTGAATGTGGATAGTATTTCCATCATGAGTCTTTTGGAGTTGGAAGACTGTTCTTGAGAATTTGTACGATGGTTGCTCATGAAGAAACTGACCGCTGAAATTCAGACTCCTGGTAACTGATAAAGCTATATGCCATGTAATTGAATATGTCAACACAGCTTAGTGGAGAGAGTACTTGGAGTCAGGAGAAGCTATGTTCAGATCTCATCTTAGACACTTATTTGCTCTGTGACCCTGGTAAAGTCACTTAACATCTCTTGGCCTCCATTTCTTCATTATAAAATGAAGATAATAGTATTTACTTCAGGTATATGGTGAGGATCAGATTGGATAATGATACATAGACTGCTTAAGTTCTTTGCTGAGGGTTTTCCAGGTAGTTAAGTGTCAGGACCCAGAACTCAAACTCAGGTCTTCTAATTTACATTATCTTTGCAAATTTAAAGCAGTTATATATATATATATATATATATATATATATATATATATATATATATATATCAGTAATACCTCCCTCCGCTCTTCCCCCCCCCCAAAAAAAATCATGGTATAACAATGAAATTACTATGAGGGAAGAAACCCATCAACTTGAACAACTCAAAAGAGCACATTTAATCCTAAGGTGATCTGAACCAAGCATCGTATACTACACCAGGGACCCTTTCAGGGTATGAAATCCTTTTACAAGTTAAAAAATATATAGTGGTTATTTTCAAACTGAAGACTGTGAGCTGGGACATCTAAGGATCATATAGACTTTTTTTCTGGCTCAAAAGATTAGCAACAACAACAAAACCCACACCATAAGAGACCAGATCACCTTTGAACCTTCACATCCTCTAAATTCCTGGTTCTCTTTGGAGAAGAAAACTTATTAGAGAAGAAAATGGTATGATAGAAATGTCAGAGCTCATAGAGCTAAGTAGAAGAATGAAAGGAAAGATGCAAATATGACTCTTCTATAGTCATCCTGCCCTCTTCTAACTGAATGCAATAAATATAATTTATAATAGCTCACATTTGCATAGCACTTTTAAGATTTATAAAGCACTTTTCCTACCATGATCACGTGAGGTGTAGGTAGCGCAGATATTTTCTTTTTTAAACCAGACCTGGGATTTCGTCAGAGTCATCATGAAGAACTTACACTGCTAATGAATGCAACATGACTACTTTTTTTTTAATTTAAGAGGTCTTTGACTAGCTTAGGGAGGAAAGAATTTTAAATCACGAAAGCATCAAGATCTGATACATCTTACTCTGGTCAAATAAGACTTGTTCTATCCCCAACAGCTATTTCCTTCCTTCCCTCCTTCTCTCCTTCCTTCTTTTCCTCCTTCCAATATAAATTTATTTATTTTTAGTTTTCAGCATTTACTTTAAGATTTTAAGCTTCATATTTTCTCCCCATTTCTCCCCTTCCCCTACTCCAAGAAGGCATGTAAATTGATATAGGCTCAACATACACATTCATACTAAACCTATTTTCACATTAGTCATGTTCTAAAGAAGAATTAGAACCAGTGTGAGAAACCGCAAGAAAGAAAAAACAAAAGAGAGAGAGAGAGAGAGAGAGAGAGAGAGCAAATAATATGCTTCCATCTGCATTCATACTCCGTAGCTCTTTTTCTGGATGTGGACAGCATTTTCCATCTCTTTTGTACTTGTCTTAGATCCTTACATTGCTAAGAAGAGATAAGTCTTACCACAGTCATTGCACAATATGACTTACTGTGTACAGTTTTCTTCTGGTTCTGCTCGCTTCACTCAACATCAGTTCATATAAGTCTTTCTAGGTTTTCCTGAAGTCTGCCTGTTCATCATTTCTTATAGTACAATAGTATTCCATTACATTCATATACCACAACTTGTTCAGTCATTCCCCAATTGATGGGCATCCCCTCAACTTCCCATTCTTTGACACCACAGAAAGAGCTACTATAAATATTTTTATACATGTGGGTTCTTTTCCCATTTGTATGATCTTTTTGGGATACAGACCTAGTAGTGGTATTGCTGGGTCAAAGGGTATGCACATTTTTATAGCCCTTTAGGCATAGTTCCAAATTGTTTTCCAGAATGGTTAGATCAATTCACAATTTCGCTAACATTGCATTAGCCCAACAGGTATTTCTTAAGAATATATATAGCTTGGCCCTCCTTTTATCTCCCTGTCTGGAAAGACCCAATTTTAGGCAGTTGCTTAAGGCCCTGAGAGGTTAAAAATGACTTGCCAGTATGTGCCAGAAGCAAGTCTTGAGCCCAGGTCTTGCTGGCTGATGCCAGCTTTGTAACTCCTACAGCATATTGCTTTTTAATGCTAACATGATCATTCCTGTTTCAGATAAGTAAACTTAGGTTCTGAGAGATTCAATGACTAATCTGTAATTAAGCACATCCAGAAAATGCCTGAGGCAGGATTCTAGTATTACTTTGTTAACTTTTTAGTGTCTAAAGATGATGACTCTGATGGGGAGTTTGCCTAAGCAAAGGGTCTTAGTAGAGAAATGTTGATTTGAGGTCACGAAGGCTTTACTACGTTTTATTGTTGTTTGAATAAATCTGTAACTTCTAAAAAATATATGGATGGGGGTGACTAGGTGGCGTAGTAAATAGAGGGTTGGCCTGGGAGTCAGGAGGACCTGAGTTCAAATTCAATCTCAGACACTTAACACTTATTAGCTGTGTGACCTTGGGCAAGTCACTTAACCCCAATTGCCCTGCCTTTCCCCCTCCAAAAAACAAGAAAAAACAATATAGATGGGCCGTGGAGACGAGTGGCTCGTGCGCCGCATCATCCATCGCTGGTGGCGCGGGAACCTAGGATGCCATTGGAGCTGCCCAGGCTGCGCTCCGGGTGTGAACACACGGCAGCCGTCGTCCATGATCTTCTGTAACCGCACGTGCCGCCAGGTGCTCCTCGTCTGGGTCATCTTCGAGGGGCAGCCAACGCCCTACCAGATACTGCTGCCTGGCACCGGCCGCAGGATGAACAGCTACCTGGGTCATTTTTGGTTATTCAGAGATGCAAACACAGGTGATGGACTTCTTGTTAACCAGACTGAATTATTTGTGCCATCTCTCAATGAAAATGGACAACCTGTTTTTGCCAACATCACACTTCCAGTTTATACACTGAAAGAGAGATGTCTTCAGGTTGTTCGCTGCCTAGTCAAGCCTGAGGACTACAGGAAGCTGGACATTGAGAGGTCACTGTGCGACGACCTGGAAGACTACCCAAATATCCAGAAGGACCTCAGGAGACTTTCCTTGGAGCACCTTGAGTCGAAAGGGGATGGAAATTAGGATGGGAACTCCAGAGTCTTGGCTGTGGAAGGCATTGAGTGATTTTCTTTAGCCATGGTACTGTGACTTAACTGGCATTTTCAGGGTATCTTGCTCTCAAGAAGTAAACTTTTATTCCAGTGGTAAAGGTTGCTTCAAGTAATAGAAAATATTAACATGTAAGCTCTGCAACTGAGATGGAAAACCAACGTTGGAATTCATTAGACCTTGTGATATTTAGGAATTAGGAACACAAAATGCATTTTAGTGAGCATCCTCTAAGGGAACATCGTCTACCTTTTGGTAACTTGGCTATTGTTCAGTAGTCTGGGTGCTCTGACTTATCTTGAGTAGGGATACCTAAAACCCTGGACCAGATGACCTCTGTAGTAGCTTCTAGCTCTGACTATATATGATCCACTGTGGTTTACAGAGTTAGGACTATGGGCAGAGGCTTTGGACCAGCTTAGGCTGGTTCTTACTCTGTGAGGCAGTGTTGTACACATATAACCCATTTGTTTTCCTTTGTGGAAAACAAGGATTTACCTAGATGGGTTGTAATTGATCTGAAATATAGAATTTTAAAATATTTATTTTGTATGAAAAATTAAGAGGAATGTTTATTGGAGATGATTAAGTGTCTGACTCCTAGTGATGCAGGATTACTTATGTACCAGGGCTATTTTGTTGAGGAAAAGCATATTACTGAACACTAAAAGTATATTGTATTACTTGTGAGACTAGTAGCGTAGGTTTTAATAATGAGTTATTTATTTGAAAGTGTTTGGAAAGCTTTTTGTGGGTGGAACTTGTAAAAACTAAGATGATTATTTGTTTTGTGAGGCAGTCACTTTTTAGAGGGCACTTTTTTAATTTTCTAAGTTTTATTTTTTCAAAGAGCTGGAGCAGTTACTACTATGGGTAAGTGTTTCTCAGCTGTGACTGTCTTAAGCTATGTCGTGGTTTCTACACAGTGAACAAGGGAGCATTATCAGTATGTGTATTTCTTTCTAGCCTTAAGCAATGACTGTGAAGGTAAGAACTTCATAGTGCTGTGAATGTTTGTATAGTTTTCTTTTTTAATATATCTGTGATGTGTATATTCATTTATGCCATCATATCTCACAAAGCACAATTTTTTAATCATCCACTGTAATTTTTCTACCCAAGGAATGCTTTTATATTTCTATTTTTATGCTACTATGTATTTTAAAGGACTATGTGTATACATATGGAATATGGTGAATTCACCTCAATTTATCCCTTATAAACTTAATTTCTTTGTTATAAAAAAAAACAATATAGATTAGGAATTTAGGAAGTTATAACCTAAAGTGGAAAAGACTCTGAGGGAACATGATTACTGTCTACAAACATTTGAAGAATTATTAAATAATAAAGAGATTCATTTGGCTCCAGAAGGCAAATCTAAGACCAACGGCAGAAGTTACCAAGAAGCAGACATACTGTTTAACACGTTAGAGACATGCATATTAGCAGCAATCTGTGTTAGCAAGATCTGTATTAGCTGTTCAGTGTGAAGAAGATCTTCCTAGCAGTCCAACAATGCAATGAATTGCCTTGGGAAGTAGTAGATTCATCATTATTGGGGATGATCATCAAGCCAAAGATGGATGACCAGTTGTTAGTGGTCTTGTAGAGGACTCATTTTTGTTAGACTGCAGAAAGGAAGAAGGAAGAGGAGGACATGAATTTGAACTTTGCCACTTGTTGCCTATGTGATCTTGGAAAAGACATTTTATTGCTTAACGCCTCAGATTGCTCATCTGTAAAATAAGAGAGTTGAATTAAAATGAATTAAATAAAACCCTTTAATGGAAAACCCCTTATGGTTCTCTATTGCTTCTTCCACTTCTAATATTTTATCTTCTAAGAGATCTTTCAGTTCTAGCATGTTGTAAGATACTATGCTATAAGATCCCTTATAGCTCCAAATCCTATGATTTAGTCACTTTCAGATCTAAAATTCTATGATTTGATGAATCTATGCTTTTCTGACTTAGTCTCCTTTGAACATTCTTTCATGTATTTCTCTTTTCATCAGAAATACTTTTGCAGAAGATTGCAAAGAAAAAAAAACCCATCACAAGCAAAGGAGCAAATGAATTATATCTATAAAACTCACTTTCTTCTTTAGCTGAGCTAGCCATCTTCACTAGAATGGAGGATATAGACAGGTCCTAAAAAACTTTTTGTGAAGGAAAGCTATATCTAGATTAAAACATGTTGCAAAGAAAAAAAATCAATATTCTCCTACTTGGTTTATTATATATTGTCCTTAAATTGCTTACAGACATGCAGGTTAGCAGCAAACTCCTTGTGAAAAATGACTACTGTTTTGGAGAGTTAAGAGGTCTCTTGACTAGCTTGGGAAAACCTAAGGGAAGAATTTTAGATGATAAAAGCATCTAGACCTAAAACATCTTATTCTGGTCAAACAAGACTTGTTCTAACCTCCACAGGTGTTTGGATGTTTTTTTTTTTTTTTTGTTTTGTTTTTGCTGTTTGGAAGGGGAAAGGTAGGGCAATTGGGGCAAGTGACTTGCCCAAGGTCACACAGCTAGATGTGTGTGTGTGTGTGTGTGTGTGTGTGTGTGTGTGTGTGTGTGTGTGTGTGTGTTAAGTGTCTGAGGCCAGATGTGAACTCAGGTCATCCTGACTCCAGGGCTGGTGCTCTGTTTACTGCCCCACCTAACCTCCCCTCACAGGTATTTCTTAAGGAAATGCTTGGGCCTCTTTTTTACCTCCCTCTCTGGAAATACCCAATTTCATTCTGACCTTCAAGGTTTCAGCAGTACCATTGTCAGACCATTAACTGACTTCCTGTAGCAATGCAGTGAAAAGAAAACTGGCCTAGGAGGTAGAACACCTGAGGCCTCAGCTGGAGCTTGGCTTAGTGGCTATGGTCACTGCTTCAACTCTGGGTCTCAGTTTTCTGCCCTTTGCACAAGGTTGTGGGGAGGAAAATACATTGTAAACTATAAAGTGGCAGAGAAATAACACAAATACTCTATATTTCCCTGGTGCTTTCTAGCTTATAAAACATTTTCCTCACAATAATCCTGTAAGATAAAAGGGTAACTTATTAATTTTATGTTACAGAGGAAGAAACTGGGGCTCAAAGAACAATGTGGGTGATTTTTATTTTGCATCAGTTCTCGAATTTTTATCTTATTTTCAGAAACTGTTACTTCTTATACCATGCTTTTCCAGATTATCTCCATTTAGCTTTATGTAGGCTTTCCCCCCAAGTTTGCTGTATTTTCTCTTAATATTAAAAACAAAGAAATAGTAGTTCCAAGATTGTAAAATGTATAAAGCTCAGGAGCTGGAAATAAATGAGAAAATCATACTATGAATTCCACTATATTATATTATATTCATTCGTTCCTTTAACAAACATTTACTAAATGCTGAGTGTATGTAATTCTGGCCAATAGGAGAGTCATACAAAGAAAATTAAGACATTTCTTGCCTTAAAGGATATAGTATAGAAAGTGTGAGATGATATTTATGCAAAAAATATAATCCCAACTAGAAAATAAGTATGTGATATATAAAAATAAATTGTTCTCATTTAAGAAAAAAGATTACTGCTTTCTGAGACTAAGGAAACTTCATGGAAAAGCTAGTGTTTGAACTGGATCTTGAAGGCTGGGTACATACTCTTAGCATAACCCATTCAACAGTAACTAACTGAAGAATCAAGCATTCGTAGTTTTAGTAAGAAAGATTCTTATCTCAGTAATAAAAATATAGTTCAGATAGCACTTAGCTCAGCACAAAGGCATATTAGCACAGAACATTTTAGCATGCATTATCTTGTTTGAAATAATTTAAACAACATTCTTTGAAGGTTGTCCCCATTTTACAGATAAGGAAACTAAGACTTAAAGAGATGAGGTCACAACCCTTCACCCAAGTCATCAAGCTGTTAATGGGCAAAGCTTGGATTGGGCTTGAACCCAGGGCTTGTGGGCCAAATGTGATGTTCTGTACTTTGAAGTTCTGAAATGATGAAAGTAAAAATGCCATTATGTAAGGAGGAGGAAGGGGTTACATTCATCAACTAACCAAAGGGTTCTTCTTTCCAACTTTCTGGGAGAACTTTACTTTGACACTTAAGATAAGCAGTAGAGATTCCAACATCATTTTCATTTTACTTTTCATAAACCTTTACCTAATAATAATAACTCACGTCTCTATGGTGCTTTAAAATTTTGCAGTGTGCTTTATATACAAGATCTTATTTGAATCTCACAATAGCTCTCTAGGTAGAGACTCTAGGTATTATATGCCATTTTATAGATGGTGAAACTGAGGTTCACGAAATTAAGTGACCTGCCCACGATCCCACAGTTAGTAAGTGTGAAGTGGAATTTGTACCCAAGCTTTCCTAACACTCACTCCAGTGCTTTAGCACTCTACTCTACTCAGCTGCTTTTCAAGTGGTGAATAATAAAGAACTGAGTCCAGCCCTAACTTTAAAAGTGTCATTCCAAACCACGGTCATGATTCCTCCCTCTGAAGTATGTAGTACAATCTGACTTCCAGAGATTTTTAAATAGATATTTCCAGAGGTGGATGTCAGACATTTGAAAAAAAGAAAACAGTCCATTTGTAGGTTAAACAAATCTTAACCTTTTAGTTAGCAAACAAGTAATATTGGGAATATCTATGTGTGTGTGTGTGTATGTATATGTGTGTTTGTGTATATATGAATGTGTGTATACATATATATGTATATATATATTTATATGTATATAACTTCAGGGGAGTTGAAGGGTTAGTAGAAACTTTACTTTCTTCTTGAGTGTGGTGTTTAGCTTGCCCAAAGCTGTTGATGTTCTAAAGAAAGATTTCCTACTGATGGGTGTGTGTGTGTGTGTGTGTGTGTGTGTGTGTGTGTGTGTGTGTGTATGATCAGCATAGGTATAGTACAGTAGCTCCTGAAAGGTTGGGTGTACGTGTAGAATATGACTTGTGTAGGAATAACATTGTGTGTTATAGAATTTAATTGTGGAAGCACCCTTAGAAGCTATAAGGTTGGAGCTATATGAGACCTCAGAACTCATCCAGTCCAAAATTCTAATTTTGTAAAAGATCATGTTGAGTCCCAAAGAAGCGAAATTATTTATCCAAGGTCACATTGCTAGTTAGAGTCAGAGTCAGAAATGGACCTCAGCACTTTGGGTTTCTATTCCAATAGGTGCTTTGTTTTGTTTTCTACCCCACTATTCTGTTACCTCCTTTTGTTAATACAGCCTAGGGTTACATTAGCTTTTCTGGTGGCCAGACCACATTGCTTGATCACATTGACCTAATAAACTACAAAAACCATGAAATCTTTTTCCCCCACATAAATTGCTTTCTATTGTCACTCTCCTCTGTCTTGTCTTTTGATTGTAACCAAAAGCAAGTCCAACTCAGAAGGTGAATTTCAGAAAGCCAATATATTTCACTTCATATAAAAACCACCTTTCTAGTAAGGTCTTTTAAAACTGGAAATCTCCAACAAGCATCCTCATGCCCCAGTGGTGTACTGCTAATTTCTTTATCATAGCCAGAGGAAGCTAATTCCTGTGTAGGCATGGACTCCAGTGATTTTGATGAGCCTCTATTACCAGATCTTTGCTATGCCTTTTGTCAGTTGTGAACTGGAGGAAACCCTCTTGGCTAGGAGACACTATGACTATATGACTATGACTAGAACATGAGTTCTGGTCATAGTTCTGCCACTGGGCCAACTTGAACAAGGTATTTTTACCTTCATGGATTGAGTTTTTTCATCTGTAAAATAAAGGGATTTGACTAGATCTTTTCTAAGACTCCTTCCAGCTCTAACAAACTCTGTTTCTTATGATGAAGCCCTTTGTAAAGGCAAATAATCAGCCCCTAATCTGCTTTGTGTAGGTTATAATCATAATGTATAAGTACAATAATAATTATTGTCTAAGTATGATAATGTGCTTAGCTAGGAGCATGAATTACTGAAACATTGCTCCAGAGGCAGAGATAACCTAAGAGATATAAACTTGTATTCCTAGACTGTAAATTCTCTTCCTTCCAACTTTTAAAGGGCATTCCATCCATCTTTCCCAGGGATGGACTTGGAATAAATGGATGCTGAAGTCTCTCACAGCTTCATAGAGTCTGTGATTCATAGAACATACAATGAAAAGGATAGAGAAGTGGCATGGAAACAGCACTGAATTTAGATTTAGGAGACCTGGACATAAATCCCAGCTCTGTCACTAATTGACTATGTGACTATGGAAAAATCACTTCACCTCTCAGCCTCAGTTTTCTCATCTGTAAAGTAGGGATAATAATGATAAACACTTCCCAGAACCTTAAAAATCCTTATTATGAATGTGAGTTATTATTATTCCTACTTTAAGTAGGAGGCTGAATTAGCTGACTTCTGAGGTCTTTTCCTAATCTGAGATTATGAAGGGATTCCTACTTAGGGTAAAGATTACACTAAGTGACATCCTAAGATCCCTTCTAATTCTGATGTTCTGTGACCCTATGTATGCCAAAGTATTTTCTACCTCCTTACTGTTTTCTTTTATCTATCCATGCCTATATAATAATACAAAGACAGAGCCAAGCAGCATTTTAATGGGTGGCAAAATGGAATGCTCAGGATTCTGATCTGATTGAAGCATAAGTGCCAAGCATAATATTCCTCTTTCCCTTCCCTCCTCCCCACCTTTACAAATATCCTTCAGGTGTCAGTTCTGCAGCAGCCCAGTTTTATTACATCAATCATAAGCAGCTTTAGGCTTCCAAAAACATAGTCACAGACAGATGTTGAGCCTGTCTGGGGATTAGAAATATCCTTTTCCATTAAGTATAAATTAACTTAATCACCAGGTATGAAAGATAAGCAGCATAAACAGTATTCCCTGAAGCTTTCATTAAAATTAAAATTCTATTTAAAATTGAGCTTTTATTTTCTAGGACTTGATTCTTTCCCTTACCCCCACATCCCCACCCCTTCACAGAGATTATATCTGTTGTAAATTTTTTACATTGACAGAGTGGCAGAACTGAGTATATGGAGGACATTGATGTACTATGTAATTTAACTTTGGCGGCAGGTCTTATTTTAGCAAAAGGATGGATCTGCACATTTTAAAAGAACAATTAGTCTTGGTGAGATGTCGTCTCTGACCATTTTCAGAAGCAATCAAACCATTCCCCAAATTGAAATCCTAATCGAGGCCTTGTGCAAGGAGAATACTTACAAGTCATGTTGTTTATATCCATTTTAATGGAAGAACTTTATTGAATGGAGGGAGAAAAGGGGTGAGGGGAATGGGAGGGAGAGAGGAATGCCAGGTTCATTCTAGATTTGGTAATAAACCCTATAGGATTCCTTTGGCTTGACCTTCTACAATGCCATGTGAGGTAGACTTATTTGAGGTGGGGTGGGTAATGGAATTTGCCTTTCAATTATAGTATTAAACTAGAACAACTGATTTCTAAGAAACATTCTATAAGGAATTCCTAGCTTTGGAACTTTCTCCTTGCCTCATATCTTCATTTTCACAGCTGGGGTTTATACTAAGCCACAAGATGTTCTGAGGGGCCCTGCAAGGTAGTCTCAGACCCATATCTTCTATGTCTCAGGTGATACTCTTAGACTCATGGAGTCATAGAATGTCAATGAAGGCAGGGTCTTTGGAGGTCATCTTGTTCCAATCTCCTTATTTTATAGAGGGGAAAACCGAACTCCAGAGAGGAGATGGGATTCATCCAAGGTCATGTAGCTGACTCTGAAAGGCAATTCAATAGTGGGATGGATGGAGGAAACCTGACCTCAAAATAGTGAATTCATTGTATTTACAATTTAATTGAATTTAGCAAACATTTATTAAATACATATTATGTTCAGAATATATCAATCTAAATTCCCTTAATTGAAAAGTCAGTCTTCCATCTTTACTCCTCAAATGGGAAAATCTCTTAAGTGAAATAATGTTCCTAATCTTTGAGATAATCCAACATACAGTCAGATCATTAGGCTTAGGAAGGATCTTAGAACACCAAACATGAGAATGTGGAATGTTTGCACTAGAAGAGACTACAGAACACAGAATGTAAGAGCAAGAAAAGACCTTTTAATAATAACAGCAGCAGCAGCAGCAACAGCAGCAGCAGCAGCAGTAGTAGTAGTAGTAGTAGTAGTAGTAGTAGTAGTAGTAGTAGTAGTAGTAGTAGTAGTAGTAGTAACAATCCATTTATATAATGTTTTGGGGTTTATACAGCATTTTATTTACATTATCTCATAGAATGTAAAAGCTAGGAAAGATCTTAGTGATCCTTTAGCTTAGCTGCCTCATTTTATAAATGAGAAAACTAAGGACTCAGTATAGGGAGTGACTTCACAGAAGCACAGAATCTGAATTGGAAGTGACTTCAGAGGTCACCACCTCAACCTATAGCAGAACAAAAATTCCTTCTACTAAATACCCAGGGAGGAATCAGTTGGTCTTTGCTTAAAGACCTCAAGTGGGGGAACCTGGTACTTTCGGAGGCAACCCGTTTTACTTCTCTATAGCTTTAGTTGTTGGGAAGTTTTTCCTCAGATCAAGCTTGAATTTTCTTCTTTGCAAATTCCACCAAATTGCTTCTGATTTTGCCCTCTGAGGCCAAGCCACTATTCCTTCAAATATCTGAAACCAGCCATTATGTCCCCTAATTTTTTTTCCAGGTTAAACATCCCTAGTTCCTTCAACTTATTTTCATATGGAATGATCTTGAGGTCCTTTACCATACTAGTTTCTCTTTGAATACTTTCCAAATTTATGACCATCATAAAATGTGATACCCAGAACTGAATACAATAACCCAGTTGTAATTTGACCAGGCCAGACTACAGCAGGACAAGTATGGACACAATGCCACTCTCAGTGAAATCCAACATCACCTTAGCTTTTTTCCTATCATATTATACTATTAGGACCTCTGGAGGACCTTACCATCTATAGGGAATTCCTCTTCCATTTGGACTTTGCACTTGGACACACTCCATGACAGACACTCTTGATGACCCATGGATCTTCCTGTTTTATGCCTAGCTTGATATTTATAATTGGAGAGTCATTTAATAAAGCAATCTCTGTTGTTGCATTGTAAAGGAATCCTGTGATTTTTAGGATGTGCATAGGGGCCTTATCTCAGGAACAAAACTTCTCTTTAAAGCAAAAGCTATTTTTTACACCAGTATTTTTCCAGTAATGCTTCATGACTACTAAGCATGGAATACCACAGCCTCCAAGCAACAGGTCATTTAAATGGTAATAAAACAGTGGATGATAAGTGTGAAAAGACTACAATATGTTATCAATAAAAATTGCACAGAAGTCGTTTAAAAGATATTATCAAAGAAATATATAACCAGAAAAGAAGGCAAGTTATATAGCAAGAGTGAAGAGAAACCACTGATGGGCCCATAGGTGTCTATGTGTAAAGCCAAGCACAAACAGCTTTAAGGTTCTGATTATATAGTATAGTGAATTCTCTATTTATTCAGCAGTAAATTAAAGCAAAACATTCACAGAAACCAAAGTATAGCATTCACAGTGTTATAATATAACAAGTTATCACTAAAGTGGCCACATAGTTTTAAGCAAAAGATATTATTCATTAAGTCCTTAATTCAATCATCCTTAAGGAACAAGCCTCTCCACCCCTAGGTCACATTGTCTTAATCTCTCAGTCAAAAAGTCTTCTTTTGTTTTGATTGGAGATTAGTTTCCATTCATCCTTAATTCAATCATTCGTAAGAGGTACAAGGTACAGAATATGTAGTTCTCCTACCTCTAGGCCACAGTAAATCATGATCTTCTCAGTCAGCATTAAGTACTCAAGAAGAGATCTTTTTTCATCTTGACTGGAGGCTGGCTCTCAGATTCCATGGTTCCTCTTCCATGGTCCCAGCTTCTCCCTGAATCTACCCAACTGTCACCTGAATTCAAAGGTAGGCAGCTCCCAGCTCCTTGTCTAGTACCTCATCCAGTTCCCATTCCATATTGAAGCTCATGGTGTCCAGTCCACCTCAAGTCCTTCACAGTTACTGTTTCTGGGAAGACAAAACTTAACAGAGCCAAAACAACATTCGTGCACATTGCTGGCGCCATCATCAATTCACTGTCTGTGAAATCAAGAGACCCACAAACAAGGTCCAAGAGGTTAACACAAATCATCAGTAAAGTCCCCGGGCCTCCACATCCCTCCTCCAGGACTTTTGTAAACAGACAACTAGCAAATCCTCTTTCAGGGCTTCCAGTAAGGGCTTTTGTACAATTATCACAAACAAAAACCAACACAAACAGAATAGACAAACAGAGTGCCTGGCCACCATAAAGTCCCCCTTCTCAGTTCTGCCACCACAAGTGTTCTCTTCTCAATTCTGCTCTTTCCCAGCATGGGCTTCTCCTTATATATGGTCATTAAGCTCCTCCCTGTTCTGCCCCTTCCTGTTGCATCAGCAACAAGGGTTCACAAGTTGTGGGGTTCACAAGTTCTGTTTCTTAACAAAGACTTGATTTAATCATAGGCTAAAAAGAAACTTGAACTGAAACAAAGTGCTAAATAATTAAATAGCTGAAACAAGGCACTATGTACTTCTTTGCTTGCCATTACGCTATGCAACCTGAAGCTACCCAGAAGAAGATCTCTATCAAGCTGAATAATTGCCCTGTGGAGAATTTACAGAGGTTATAGCTAAGAATATTGAAGGATGAGAAAGCACAAATGGATCATTACAGTCTATACTATTGAAAGGGCATCCCATATTAGTGAATTCACAGATCTATTGAAGTATCACACATGTTGATTCATGTCTATCAAAATCCCCAAATATTTTTCAGATGAACTACTGCCTAGGCATGCTTTCTCATCTTGTATTTGCAAAGTCTATTGCTTTTATCCTAATCTAAATATAAAATTTACACATAAGTTCACCCCTGTTAAATTTTATCTCCTTAGACATGGTCCAGTGTTAAAGCCTGCCATGATCTTTTTGAATCCTAACTCTGTCATCCAATGTGTTGACCATCCCTCTTAGCTTTATGGCAACATGTTCCATTTATGCCTTTTTCCAGGTCATTGATAGCAATGTTAAACTGCACACAGCCAAACACAGATCCCTGAAGTATTTCAGGGAAGTCTCCCAAGTTGATGACAGCAACAATTAGAGACTATTCTTTGGGCCTGGCTATTCAACTAGTTCTGAATCTGTCTGACCATAATATTATTTCATCTGTATCTTGACATCTTCTCTATAAGAATAGAGCAATAGTCTTTGTCAAATATATTGTTAAATATGGCTAAACTTATGGCAGTCAATGTGATATAACAGAAAAAAAATACTGGATTTAGAGTCAAAATACTTTTCGATTTGAGCCCAAGCTCTGCCACATATTTCCTATGTGACCTCAGGCAAGTTACTTAATCTCTCTAGGCTAAAATATTTACAGAACATCTTGGGTGTTAAATTAGATGACCCCTAATATCTTTTCCAGCTCTGATCCTATGTCTGCATCATTTCTTTGATCTACCATTCTAGAAAGCCAATCAAAAAAAGGAAAGATTAGTCTGGCATGACTTGTTCTTGGGGAAACCTTTTTGTTGGCTTTTTTGTGTGTGTGTGTGATCGTCATGATGCTTCCATCATTTGACATAACTTCTTCCTTAGTATATGATACAGTATTTTAAAATGGGTCATTTGATTACATTTGAAGGTGCCTCTCATGTAAGTATTACAAATTTGACCCAGTGATGAAAATCATAACATTTGAATCAATCTTTTCAATGGTGTGCTGGCATATTTAAATACAATATAAAAACATTAAAATATAGGAAAAATAGGCATGTTGCATTATCACTGGCAAACTTAATCCTAAAACATTTCTCCAAATATCTATCACTACCTCAACACCTACAAATATAGAATCATAGTGTATCAAAGCTGGAAGGAAGTTTAGAAATCAGCTGGTCTAATCCCCTCATATTACAGATGAGGAAAATGAAAGTCATAGACCTAACATTGCACCATTATTGGAGATCCAAAAGCAAAAATGAAATAGTCCTTGTCCTTTAGGAGCTTAATGAACTGTTCAAAGACATAGGTCTAGTTAGTGGCAGAGCTGAGGCTTAAACTCAGGTGTTGTGCTTCCGAGTGCAGTATTCTCCCTGCTCTGTGTCCTAAAGATTATATTACTTGAAATGACTTAGAATCACTGTTTTATTTGGGGCTATCAAGGTAGTTCCTACTTTGAAAAACTGTCATATTCCTGACAACAATACATATTGCTTTGAAGGGTATTATATATATTATTTATAATTTCCACTGATAGACACTTTAGTTACTTAGCACTTGACATCCATTATTTGTTTGATTCTCATAACACCCTTGTGAGATCTATAGTTCAAGTACTATTTGTGTGGGGAAACTGAGACTCAGAAAGGAAAAGTAGATTTCCCAAGGTCACATAGCAAGTGAATGATAGGGCTGGGACTCAGACCTAGTAGGTCTTTTAGATTACCATTACAATGATATTGTTACATGTCATGTCTTATTTCCCCAACTAGATTGTAAGGTACTGTAAGTGACAGGCCACATCTCAGGTCTTTTGCAATCTTCAAGATAGCTACCACAGTACTGTGTATATAGTAAGTGCTTGAGAATTCCTGATGGAAGGGAAGGTGCAATATAGATCAATAGAGTAAAATCATTACTAAAAAGTGTATTAAGCCAAATATTTTATAAATTCACTATGCAACAACTGTCAAAATAGGCAATATTTTTATTTGTTGTACAAAACACACTACCACATGGAAGACCATTTCACAAGCTCTAATCATTCTGCATGGTGAACCAGGCAACAATGCATGGCAATTATCTAATCTACAGATGTTAAAAGCCTGAATGGTTTTCCGTATCCCCACTATGTAAGGCTTGCTGATAATCTACATACCATACAGGTCCACCAGACTGTTCTATTCCATTTTAAACAGAGAAGGTGCCATCTTTTTAAGGAAAAGGCCAACTTATTGATAATGGAAGAGATTGTGAACTTTAATTTTTGTTCTTTATCTTTTTAAGAAATGTTACCTTGATTCTTACAAATGCATTTGAGAAGAACGGAAAAAGCTAATGATTTAGAGAAAAAGACATGGGCTTTTACCCTTATAAGCTATATTATCTCAGGCAAGACATTTAGCCTTGCTGAGACTGTTTCCTCATCTGTAAATTGTAGATAATAAAACTTGCACTACCTCCTTCAGGGTTGCTGTGAGGATTAAGTGAAGTAATGGATGTGAAAACATTTTATAAGAGTGTTATGTGTCAACTATTACTATTCTTACTATTTTATATTTTTCTCACCATGTGGAAGGATTTTCTTAATTTTGAAATGTCTAACAATGGAATGAGATGATTCAAAAGGTAGGAAGTTCTCTATAACTGGCTTTTTCTGAGCAAGGGCAGGATAATTAACTCTCAAGGATTCTGTAAGGGAGATTCCTGCACTGAGTGAGAGACTGAAAGTCTCTAAAGTCCCAGATCCCCTCCATAGAGTGTTCTTTCCCTCTTCCAACCCCCCACAGATCCTGGTACCTCTCTTTATGTTCAAAGAGTTAGGGGGGGACATTTAGCCTGAAGAAGGAAAGGCTCAGGGGCACATGATAGCTGCCTTAAAATACCAGAAAAGCTGTCATATGAAGAGAGATTAGATTTGTTCTATTTGGTCCTTGAAGGCAGAACTGGAAATAATGTGTAGAAATTGAAGAGAGGTCAATTTTGGTTTGATGAAATGAAAAAGTTTCTAACTATTAGAGTTATCCAGAAGTGCAATGAGCTGCCTCTAGAAGTAATTGGTTTCCCCTCCCTGGAGGTCTTCAAGCAGATCTGGGTGACCACTTATTTGATATATGGTTGTAGAGACTCTCGTCCAGTTATCATTGGACTAGGTGACCACTGAGGTCCCTGCCAACACTGAAATTCTGTGATTTCATGAGGTTTATGATACTTAATACATTCTTACTTATACTATTATTTATTGATTGGATATATCTAGGACTTTAGAGGTCACATATTCCTGCCTCCCACCTTTGTATTTTCTCTGCAACATCACCCTTGCAAATTATTAACCTCTCCTTGAACATGAACCATGAAGGGGAGTTCATTACTTCATAGAACCATGCATTCCTTCCTTTGCTGTGTAGCTCTAATTGTTGTAAAGTTCCTGACTCCAAATTGAAGTCTGTTCTCTGTAATGTCTCCTGCCCCAGCTGTTCCTGATTGTGCCCTCTGAGACCAAGCAGGACATAGCTTAATACATGATAACCCCCTTCAATTACTTGAAGACAACTGTCATGGTGCCCATAGCTCTTCTTTAGGAGATTTATCCCTACATCTTTATACTGGATTCAGATTATATGGTTTCCAGACCCTCTTGCCATTCTGGCCACTCTTTGGTACTCTAGTTTGTTGTCTGTGTGTTCTTAAAATATGATCATCCTGGAAGTGCTGGGTGCTTTGTCTGTAGTCTGCTTGGGGCTAAGTACAGTAAGACTATATCACCTCTCTAATCATATAATCCTAGGATGTGAGAGCTCAAAGATAACTGAGGTCATAAAATGTATGAGGATAACAAAGTGTTGGAGGTTTGAGTTGGAAAAGAAAGACCTTAGAACATAACAAATAGAAGTTGAGGACAGGAAGAAACCTTAGAGATTGTGTAGTCCAATTTTCATTTTGCAGATTTAGTCCTAGGAAGTGAAGTGATTTGCCTATGTTGACTAAGTGTGAATCAAATGATGAGTTTTAGGTTTGTGTGCTACTTAGATTGCTATACTGAATAAAAAGCAAAGTTTGATTTACATTTGGAAGTTTCTCATCAATTCATGAATTTCTATAATGCAAGTTAGTGGCAAAACTGGGACTAGAATTCTAGTTTTGTTACTCTCTTATCCAATTTTCTTTCCAGTTTTCTGAAAAACCATTCCTCAGTTTTATTGAGTTAAATCTGAATTGACAGTTAAATCTGTAGCAAAAAAAGGCTATAGATCTCCAAGACCCTTATTAGCAGTTGCAAATTTGTTTGTTCTGAGCCACTTGTATTTTCATGAAGATTAAGGCCAGTAAGAATGAAGGGTACTGACAAAACTAATAAATTACTAATCATGTATAAAAAATAAGTAGATTTAATTTACATAATCTTTCTTAAAATTGTTTTTAAAAAATATTTAGTTAATATTTTTTCCCAAGTTGATCCTGTCTGAAGAGAGTTCTGTGTTAGGCACTTGAATATTGGAGAAATTTAAGTATTGAGGTCAGACTTCAAATTGTAAATTAAACTTTACTCTTATTCAAAAAAATATGACTATAAGTATAATCAGATAGGGCTCGGAGTTAAAGGGCTAAACCAACCAGCAGCTACCACAGTATCATAGGACTTATAGAGGTCATCTGGTTCAATCCCTTCATAACAGAAGAGAAAACATAAACCCAGACAAGAAAAAGTGACTTGCCCCAGGTCACACTGGTAATAAGTGGCAATACTAGAATTCAAACTAAGGCCTTCTTACTACAGATCCAGTGGTCTTTCCACAACAACCTCAAAGAGAAAGAGTCAAGGAAAGGAAAGCTGGTTCCAGGCTGAGAGGCATCTACTGCCGGGCATTGAAGCAGGTCAGCTGAGGTCAGTGCCAAAGCCCCAGAGAAGCCAAGTCATGTATAGTCATTAATGTTATGTTATTTAAATTGCTAATAATAATAATAGATACTAACATTAATATAGTGTTTAACAGTTTGCAGAGGATTTCCTTATAACCCCATAATGTAGGTAGGTAGCAGAAGTATGATTGTTTTCATTTTATAGCTGAAGGAAGTGAGGTTCAGAAAGGGAAATGACTTGACTAATTTCATAGCATTTTAAGGTTTCTACCACATTTTCCTCACAACAGCCCTGAGAGGTAAGTAGTGCAAGTATTATGCCTATTTAGAGAAGAGGAAACTGAAGCTAAGTTATGTAACTTACCCACAGTCACCCCCCTAGTAAGAGGCAAAGCCAAGACTGTCACAAGTGAATTTATAATAACTGAGGAAACAAAGTCCACACCATGTGATGTATTTGCAAGGTATATAGTTGCAGAACAAATAGGGCCCAGGGCCCCTCTGCAGGCACAAGGACCCTGAATTTTTTTCAAAAATTTTTATGTATTAGAAGAAAACAATAAAAAGGATACAGAGCAGGATATAAGATTACGTATTCTGATTTCTTATTGGAGGTTAAATTTTGTACTTTCTAAGTTGGGAGGGGGTGGTGGGCAAGCAGGTGAAATTCCCCCAAATTAGATGGATGAGAAAACAAAACTGAAGTCTCAGACTGAAGGTTGATTATAAAGTGGAGTTAGTTTGATTCTCACAGTTACCCCCTTTGATCCTTGGTGGGGGTTATCCCCTCCCCATCCTTGATCACTGTCTATAAACCAAATTTATAAGGTTTATTGCCTTCTCATTATCAGAATAACAAACCAAGAAAAGACCACCAGGAATAATCTTCTCACATATCTTTGTATAACAACTAATATAAAACCTAAGAAGAATAATGATGCATAAAATGAAGAGAGCTCATTTACTTATGGTGGCTAATATGCCGTTTCCTTGCAATCAAGAGAACCAGGAGGAAGGATTCTGCCAGGGGTCACTTGGTTTAGGCAATTGTGTTTTTACTGTAATCTGTTGGGTTTCCCGAAGGCTCATCACAACCTCCCTTGATCAATTAATATAAGAACAGTCAGATTGATCATAGCACAGGCTCCTCCTTGTGAAGTCATAATAAGGTCTAAGACCATACAATTTCAGAAGACCATTTCTGCTAAAGAATCTACCTTAATTTGGAAGGAGGAGATGGACGCAATTGTGGGCTATGTGAGTTTTTCAGTTTCAAGTAAAAGGTTCCTAGCAGCTTGTTACAAAGCATGGACCCCAGTATATGGAATTAGGGACCAAAGGCATTTCATCCCCTTTCTATGTTGTTTTACAGAGTTTTGGATTGTAACCTGCCTTTTTTTTTTTTTTTTTTTTTTTGATGTTTAAACCTCCATGCTCCCAAGTCCTATGGTATGTTTAAAGACTGATACTGATGGGGACAAATAGGTGATCCTACATAGCCCAGACCAATTTTGGGAAAAGGAAAAATAAGCTTTTTTTCCACAAAGAATTGTCCAGGGGCCACTAGTCCCCAAGGAACTTCTGAAGGAGGATATTTAATTCCTCCAAAGGTTTGATTATTCTTATAGTATAAATCTGTGAAGGTTGCATCATACTTGGACCAGCTAGAGCCATTATTAGTAACATTAGACAAAGAAATACATTGAGGTTTCTTGTCTCTAATCCCATTAAAGAGGCTGGTTTTGGCACAAATAAAAGGGTCTCCTTTTGTAATATCAAGAAAAGCAAAAGTCAATCTACACATCTTCAAATCTCCTAAATATGCGCTATCATTAGGACCTTATATCTTGGTGACACAGAAATGAAAACTCAGAAGGGGAGTGGTAAATAAAAGCAATACAATCCTAAATTTGATGACATCAAGGGGCCCCATAAATTTGAAAATAAGTTGTTTGTTATAAAGTTGGGTCAGTGATATTGGCTTATTATGTTCTACTTTCCTTTTAAGAGTATCAACACTGTAAGTGACTTAAGTAAAGAGTATAGAAGCCCCTTTCAAAGGTGATGTTTTAGGATACCCATAGTCAATATAATCTGCTGGTTGTGGGAGAATTTTAATAAAGGGCACTTCCCATCAATCAGGGTCACTCTGGTGGAAATGATGACATATCCAGCATACATGGGACCCAGTTGCTCTAAGGTAATACAAAGCATGCCCTACATCATCATGAAGTTTACTAATAAGATTAAGTCTTTTCCATTTCTCCAGGTAGTAATGGAATTTGGAAAGAGGAATTGGTAATAACATCAGACTTAAGCAACAGCCAGCTAGATTTGCAAATTATGTTAATAAGGATTCATAGGCATAAAATTAATGATATATAGTAAAAAGTATCCATTTCAAAAGTATCCAACATCCTAAATTTGCCAAAATTTCCTTAAAGATGGGTGGATTGCTTTTAGGGGCCCTTATTCTCTAGTCCTCCAGAGAAGAGTCAACTGGGGAAGAAAGCATGACAGATGAAAATATTATGATTAAGCAAAACCAAAAAGATTTTTGGATACGCTGCTTTCATATGAAGCAGTAAGGAGCAGGTTTTATGTGAACATAGTGTATCCAAGAGTGTTTTTTTAGTGCTCTATTGCAGTTATGGTGGTCAGCAATTGTTGGAATGGGTCTTCCCAGGCAGGTTGAGTTCCACTGGTCTGTTGGAATTCTTTTTTTCTTTTTTGGAGGGCAGTTGGGGTTAAGTGACTTGCCCAGAGTTACACAGCTAGTAAGTGTGTTAAATGTCTGAGGCTAAAATTGAACTCAGGTCCTCCTGACTTCAGGGCCAGTGCTCTATTCACTGTGCCACTTAGCCTCCCCAAGTCTGCTGGAATTCTTGATGTAGACTTTATCTCCAGGATGAAAACCATGTAACAAAAAGTCCAAAGGCCCAGTCTGGGCCTATATTGTGAAATTCTTCCAGTGTGTTATGTAGTTCTGTATAGAAGAAGCAACAGAAGTATCTCCTCCAAGTAATGATGTATATATAATGATATATATATAATGATATATATATATATATATATATATATATATATATATATATATATATATCCTGGGGAGAAAAGGTTTGCCTTGATAGGAGGATAATTAAAAAGTGTTTCAAAAGGAGAAAGATATAATTCTCCCCTTGGTCTATTTCACAGATGAAATAAAGCAAGGGGGAGCACTTCAGACCATTTAAGGTGGGTCTCAGTGCACAGTTGCCAATCATAGTCTTAAGTTCTTTGTTTATATGTTTAACCTTATCAGAACTCTGGAGGTTATGAAATCAAGAAGTCACCCCAAGGCAAGTAAAAATTTGGGAATTGTATCAGTGAAGTAAGACACTGTGACTGAGTCAAGGAGGGCCAAAGGCAGGCACAATTTCTTTGAGAAAAATTCTAGCCACAAAACTCACTGTGGCTTTAGAAAACCATGAAATGCTTCCCCCCAATGAGTGAGTTGATCAACAACTAAGCAGACTCTTCAGAGGCCAGACTTAGGCATGCATGTAGAATCAATTTGCAAGTGCTCAAAAGAAGTATAAGCTAAGGGGAAGCTGCTGAAAGTGATAGTGATGGCACAAGATGCCTGACAAGTAGGATAGGAGGCAGAAATAGACACAGCAACATTCTAATCATAGCAACAATTCTTTGTGTGCCAGCATGTCCCTCCTTGTGGGTAAACAGACATACCTGGTGATAGAAACTCCAAAGGAGTGGTTTGCCTTTCACAGTCACCCAGACCCCAGACACCTGCTTAGCTCAGAAATACTGTTAACATTTTGCAATGTCAGGGCTGTTGTAAGATATAGAGAGGTCAGCATCATCAGAGGAAAAAAGATGAAACACATGAGTGAGGCCTTCAAGGGAAGCACGTTTTGCAGTAGTGTCAGGTTTAGTACCATTAGTGTGGGCAGGACAATGAAGAATAGCCAGAGCACTAGGATAGAAGTTTATCAATGTAGTGTGTGTTCACAATGACCTTACTAGGAGAAGTCAAGAAACTCCACAGCTTCCTGACATTATGATAGACTCTAAAAGCATAATGGGGACTGGTATAGGGGATTGCATTTTGTCCAGTAAATAAATGGCAAGCTTATGTAAGCACAACAATTTAGCAACTTCGGTCCTGAGGTTAGATGGCAAAGAAGCTGCTGGAGTTCCTGGCAGGGCCTGTGTACCAGATGCCATCTCATAAAAGAGGAACCATCGGTATATAGGATGTGGAAAGGGTTCTGCAAAGGGGGTATCAGAGAGCATTTCAGGGTCTCTTGGCCATGTCTACCACATTGGTAAGCTCCCCATTAAATTTGGAAAATAACATTCATATCAGGGAGTAACATGACTGGGTTGACGACCAAATAATGCTTTAGCATATTTTTTCTGCCTAATAAAGTCATTTCATATCTAGCAAGTCTTTGATCAGAGAAGCCTGAGTGTGATAAGCCTCAACCTCATGGGGATACTGCATGACAAGTGGGGCCCCTAAAATCAAATCACATGCCTTTTCAACTAAAAGAGTGGTGGCTGCTACCACTCTTAAGCAAGGAGGAGCCTCTGTATCCACTGAATCTGGCTGAACAGAGTACTATGCTGTAGGGTGAAGAAAGGGACCAAGGGATTGAGTGAGGACCCATGAAACTACCTCCTTATGTTTGTGTACAAAAAGAGAAAAGGGCTTACTGTAATCTGGAAGTCCTAGCATTGGAGCTAATGGCTTTCTTAAGGTCCACAAGAGCAATAAGATTTTGGTTCAGGCTGCAAAGGTTCTGAAATGTTATCTTTGGTTAGAAAAACTAGAGACCTAGTGATCTCAGCGGAGGGTGGAATCTACTGGAGGAACTATCCATCTAGCTGCTCCCAAAATAACATGCAATTGAAGTTGTGGGAAACAGCAGTTGTTGAAAAGCCTGTACATGCTTTGAGGAAACAGCGAGTACCAGCAGAAAGAATGAAACTAAGGTACTTCCCCTGGGGGAGGAATCAGTGCACCTTTGATCTAGAAACCTTCTGATCCCTTAGATAATGTTGAAGAAGAAGCTGTTAGCTGTCATTTTGACCCACCTCAGTGCTAGGTGCTGCTAGTAGATCAACGTACTGAACCAGAGAGGAACCCTTGAAACTAATTGAAGCTAAATGCTGCAGCAGTCTTTGAGAGAACAAAATGACACTTTCTACATACCCTTGAGACAGCTGAGTCCATGTTCATTGTGTGTTCTTCCAGGTGAAGGCAAACAGGTCCTGAGTGTCTGGGTGAATGAGAATGCTGGGGGGGAAAAGCTGAACAAAGACCTGTCACAGCAAAACAGGTAGCCTCACAGGAAATTTGAGGAGATGATGACCATAGGACTGGGAACTATTAGGTGTCTGGGTATAGCATAAGCATTAATAGCATATAAGCCTTGTACAGAGTGATAAACAGGTTTATTATCAGGGCCTGACTTGGGTTTCTTAATGAGGATAGGAGTGTCCCAAAGGGATTTACGTGGAACAATAATACCTTGATCCCTCAGAGAGTTAGTGATGGGTGTAATGCCTTTGATGGCCTCTCAGGACAAAGGATTTTGAGGAATTGATAGGATGGCGCCTCCCTTAGTCTTGATGGGTAAGGGGACAGCAGATTTTAACAATTTTTAACAATCCTATATCTGAGAATTGGGGATGTCACATGGGATCCCTGGACTATCATCAGGGGTCTCTGATTCTGAACCAATATAGGGAACAAAGAGAGGAAGTCTTCAGGGACTTGCAGACAGATATCTATCAGGGAGCAGGAAATAGTGGCCCTAAGTTTACAAAGAAGATCATGGCGCAACAGGTTAACAGGAGACTTGGGCATAAGGAGAAAAGAATGTTCCACTGAGAGAGATCCAACAATAACCATATAGAGAGACAATTTGGAGACTCTTTGAGGTTTCCCCAAGATTCCAACATTTAGAGATCCAACAGAAGTACACTCTGAATCTATTTTGCTCATCAAAATCAGATTAGAAGCCCAACTCTAAGGGAGTTGCCAACTCTAAGGGAGACATGGAGGTTCACCAGTTTGGGGAGAGGTAGAGACTGGATTAAATGGAGCAAGGACATCAGGACTGGGAAAAATGTAAAATTTCTCATCCAAATCTATGTCCACATTCCTCTCCATGCCCTCATGCCAAAGATCATTCCTGGGTTCTTCCAAGGTCCCTTCTATTTCTGTTACTTAAATCCCACTTCTTTCTACATTCTCTGACAAGAGGGCCCCTTTGTAACAACAAAAACACTCATGCAGCCCCCCAGTTCCTTGATACAGTTTGAATAGGAGCCGGAGCTGCTTGGGCAGGGGCCCAAGCTTGGAAGGGAGCCGGAACTGCTTGGGCAGTGGCCAGGATTGTTTGAGGTTTTGGCTTAGGTTTCTCCTTTTTATCTCTCCCTTCATAAACATATTGAGAGATGCTTTTAAACTCACCAATGCCCTTTTCCTGCCAACCAGTACAACTCTTATGAAAATGTTTTCATATTTCTGGCATAGATGAGTTAACAAAGGCTGAATCAATCATTTCCACGTCTATCAGATTGAGTAGGTCCAACCCAGTGTACCACCTAGCATTCTTATACAACCTGTCATAAAAGTGGTTAGGGGTTTTATTTTCTTCTTGAACAATTTCTTGGAACTTACTCTAATTTTGAGTGGATAGAACACATCCATGCCTCTAATCAAAGGTCTCCTAGCCTACTCTAGCCTGGGATAGTTGACTAGAATAGTAGGGTTCCAATGAGGATCTTGTGATGGCCAATTAGGAAGACCAGACAGACCAGCAAGCACTTCTGCTACTGGGGCTTGTCTGTTTGCAGCCTAAGTAAGGGCAGTTCTTTTCCTCAGGGAGAATAAGGTCTCCATTAAATCACTTATATCTCCCCAGTTAGGATTATAACTCTAAATATGACCTGAAATTGGGTTGTAACAGCCCCAGGATCCTCATCAGATTTAGGAGTATCTCTCCATGTGGAGAAATCACAGGGACTGAAAAGCTGATGATTTCTTATGGATAATAATATTTGGGTTGGTTGGATCAGGTACAATCCTTTCCCAAAAAGGAAAGGCACCTCCCACAGGTCCCTCATGTTCAAAGGAGATCAAATCTCTTGTTACACCAGGAGAGGAGTAAGATGGAAGAAGGAGAAGGTAATGTCTATTTATCAGCATGCCTTGTTGGTTGTCAATCATTCTCAAAGAGGACCAAAATGGTATCGCTATGTTGGAGTAAAGTTACAATGTGTCCGACTGTAGCTGATTAGACCAACACAAGCTCAGAAGGCTCTACCACAGGTCAGACACAAATAATCCACATGAACAGTTTGTACTGGAGATGTCCCTAAATTTGTGCATCTTGTTTCTTTTGACCTCTACTGCAATTCTGTCTTGCTCAGTCTTTTGCCAGTGTCTCCCATATCACACAGTCAATTTCAAAGTTCTTCAGTGAGACCTTGAGAGAATCCTTGTATCACTTCATCTGACCACCGTATGAGCATCTGCCTTGTATGAATTCTCTGTAAAATGGTCTTTTAGGCAAATGTATGTTTGGCATTTGAACAATATAGGTTCTACGAATACCTTTACATTAAACATTAGTCAAGTTGTAAAGAAATATTATAACCAATGGAATCAACAACAAGAAAGAAGGAACAAAACAAACCAAAAGAGAGAGAGAGCAGATAGTTTGCTTCAATCTGCATTCAGACTCTGTAAATCTTTCTCTGGATGTGGACAGACTTTTCCATCATGAGTCCTTTGGAGTTGTCTTATAACCTTGCATTGCTGAGATAAGCCCAGCCTATCAAAGTCAATCATCACATATACGATGTGCCTGTAATTGTGTACAAGTTCTCCTGTTTCTGCTCCTCTCACTCACTATCAGTTTATATAAATATCTCCAGGATTTTATGAAGTCTCTCTGCTCCTCATTTCTTATAGCACAATAGTATCCCGCTGCATTCACATACCGTAACTTGTTTAGCCATTCCCTAATTGATGGACATTCCCTTGATTTTCTGAAATGAGTTATTTTCAATGGCTAGCCTTAATTTCTTCAATTTATAGTAATGAAAAGTGTCATATTGAGGCCAAAATAAATTACCAGTTTTATCTTTTGTAGTCTTAGACCAAATTTCACATAATTCAACAGCACTTTTTTTTGGCTATTTTCGGTTAAACCAGGAGTTTTCCCTGGTTCCAGGATATAAGAAATTTTTCCAGAGGGGTTCTTTTTGGTATGCTATTACTGGGTCCCATCTTTCCCTTAAAGGAGCTTTACCAACATTTTAGGAGCTTCCCCAGCAATGTGGGGGCTTATCTTAGTTTGGAAGAATTCAAGATTGAGGGGAAGTTGAACCTCTTGGTCAGTCTTCCGTGAAGCAATTCCTCAGTGAAAAAATCAATTAGAGCTCACTTTAGGGAGTTATTCTAAAAGGTTGTCCAGGGGACCAAGGTCCCCTGTGAAATCCCTTCATGGTTGCCAACTATCATGAGTGAATCTATAAAAACTGAGGAAACAAAGTCTGAACTGCCTGATTTATTTGCAAGGTTTGCAGTTACAGAACAAATTGGATCCAGGGCCCCTCAGCAGTCACAAAGACCCTGAATACAGATTTTTCAGAGATTTTTATACATTAAAAGAAAATAATAAACAGTATACAAAACAGGTTATAGGATTATGTTATCTGATGTCTTACTAGAGGTTAGATTTGGGACTTTCTGAGTTGGGAGGGGTGAGTGAGCAGATAAAATTCCCCCAAATCAGGTAATTTACAGGAAAACAAAACTGGTCTCAAAATGGAGTTAGTTTGATTCTTCAAAGACGCAGTTCTTATTATTAAATCCAATGTTCTTTCTGTTAAACTAGGCTGCCTTTTAGGAACTTCTGAACCCTTTCTCTTCTTCTCCTCCAGTCTCAGTCAGGATCTTTTAAACCAGAGATTTCAAACATGTCAGAGCTGCATATTGTCCACAACCCTTCTGAAAGTGTGGCCTGAACCAGATTACAATTGGGAATATTTAAGAAAATAAATAAAAATACAACAAACCATAGATAACATACTTATACAGTTGAATGGCCCCATTTCTGTTTGAATTTGACATTACTGTTTTAAGCTCTCATAGCTTTTGTCCCTCTTGTGTCTTAACCATGTTCTAATATATAGATATTTTAAATATCTAGATATAGATACATATATCATAGTTATTTATCTGTATATTCTACTTCCTCAGCTTGACTCTAAGTTCCCTGTGGGCAAAGACAATGAATGTCTTTTTCATCTCTTTATTTTCCCTCAGCATGTATTATAGGCCTCTGTACAGAGTATATACTTAGTAAATGTTCATTGATTTGGTAATGTGTGTGTATTTGTGTATAGTGGTGAGGAGGAGGTCCTGATTGATGATTTCGCCCATGTAGCAAACTCCTATTAAAAAATTTTCTCTATTCGTGCAGATTGACAACTATTCTACAATTTACAACCCTAGAGAATTGCCTGGACATAAGAGGTTAGCTATTTTCCCCAAGGTCACAGAGCCAGTACATAACAGGCAGGATTTGAACCATGTCTTCCTGGCTCTTAGGCAGGCTTTTCATTCACTACATGATTCCTCCCTTTTTAAATTTAATAAGTTCAGCCCATGGTTCATAAATAACCTAAGCCCTCCCAACCCAAGTGAGGAAAGAGTCTATAAATACTAGTGAAGAATGAGGCTTATTAATGAAGAAATGTATATAAAAAATCATGAAATGTCAGAACTGGAAGGAATCTTAGAACATAGAATGTCAAAATATAAAAGGTTAGAAGCAGAAAGGACCTGATGAACTGGAATGTTGGAACAAAGAATACAAAGTCTAAGACTATAAAATATTGATTGTTAGAATAGGAATTAACCTTGTAGCACAGAATGTTAGAATTGGAAGGAACCTTAGAATATACAGTGTCAGAAGAAAGCAAGTAAAGATAGTAGAGCATTAGAATTGACCCCAATGTAGTCCAAACCTCTCATTTGCTAGTAGGGAAACTAAAGAAGGTAAAATGATTTATTCAAGGCCAAACAACCAGTTAAGGGCAGGACCAGAACTGGAACCCAGACTTTCTAGCTCCAAGTTCGGGCTTTCCCACTTTTATCACAGCTACTTCTAAAAACTATGCAATCCAGCTAAGAAAGAACTTGATAAATGATTTGACTAAACTTTGCAGGGCAGCTAAGTGGTGCCGTGAATAGAGCACGGGCCCTAGGGTCAGGAGGACCTGAGTTCAAATCTGGCCTCAGACACTTAACACTTAACTAGCTGTGTGACCTTGAGCAAATCACTTAACCCCAATTGCCTTACCTTCTCCCCTCCAAAAACAAAAACATGAAACTTTGCTACTTTACTGACATACAGGAGACCAGGTAAAATAAGGCAACATCCTAGCAGTTCTGGAGAGTGTAAGTAAACAGATATCCTAAACATAAGTAGAGACCCTGCACTAAATAAATAAGGTGTAAACCCAGGGAAACAAAATAAACCCAGAACATTATTCTAGGAAAGGGAAGGGAAGTTGTCATGATAGAGTTTTAAGCTAAATGCAAACTAATTGAGCTGGAATATAAACAGGACTTACCACACAGCCTTGGAACAGAAATCCTAACTGTCTTGCTTGATGCATATTTCAAACTTCCCTCCATAGTCCCTACTTGCTGGAAATCTGGAAGTTTTATTATCTGAAAAATCTCTTTCTCCTAGCATTCCTGGATCCTTATGCATCTTGGCACTTGCACTTCTGAAACCAGCTATCCCAGTCGTAGAATCATAGAATAGTAGATCTAGATGAGAACTTTAGAACATTGAACATATATTGTCAAAAGGAAGAGGGAGCGGAGCCAAGATGGTGGAGTAGAAACAGCACATCCAAGGCACTCTCCCCCAGATCACCCGCAAACCATGTAAAAGGGGACTCTGAACAACTTCTGGAGCCCCAGCACCCACAGAACAACACAGAGAAGCTAACTTCCCGCTGAGGACAGCCCAGCAGCCCTGCAGGAAGGGCCAGCGCAGTGCTCTGGGAGCCGACAGCACAGCGGGCAGAGAACTGAGCCCAGGTCCTCATGAGCAGCAGTTTTAGCCCCAGGGCAGCCGGGCCAGCAGCCAGCCAGAGGGACCCCAGAACATCAGCAGCTGTGGTGATTCCAGAATTATCAACACAGACATGCCTAGGACAAAGTGAGAGGTTAGTGCCCTATGGACTTTGGGACCAGTATTTGGGGAACTCGTCGGCTTCCTCCCCTGGGGGCTAGAAGCTGCTGAGGAGACACACCATTTTGCAGATTTAGTGGCAGCTCCAGCTCCTGGCCTGCGAACTGTAGGGAGATCCAGCGATCAGTCTTGGGGGGGGGGGGGTAATTGCCCTTGCTTTAACTTCCCAGGATCTGGATTGTGGTCTGGGGTGGAGGTCGTGGGGTGGGTATCCAGCTTGCCAGAACTGGAAGTTGTGAAGACCCCAACTTAGGGACAGAAGCTCCCCTGTCTGGTGGCAGAGTCCTACTATGGCAACAAGCCCAAAAGTCAAGTAATTAAGTGGCAACATGCCGAGGCAAAGGAAACAAAATAAACAGAAAAATGCAACATTAGACTCCTATTTTGGGGGCAAAGAGGATCGAAGCACAGAACAGGAGGAGGACTGTGAGGTCAGAAATCCTGCTTCAAAAGCCCCAAAGGAAAATATGAGTGGGTTACAGTCCATAGAGGACCTTAAGAAGGACTTTAAAAATCAAATAAGAGAAGTGGAGGAAAAATTGGAAAGAGAAATGAGAAGGATGCAGGAAAAGTATGAAATGAGGGTCAACAGCCTGACTGAGGAAAATAACACCTTAAAAAATAGACTAACTCAAATGGCCAAGGAGGCTCAAAAGGGCAATGAGGAAAAGAATGCCTTAAAAAGCCAAATTTGCCAGATGGAAAAAGAATCTCAAAAACTCACTGAGGAGATTCATTCCTTCAGAGTTAGACTGGAGCAAATGGAAGCTAATGACTTTATGAGAAATCAAGATGCTGTTAAACAGATCCAAACAAGTGAAAGAATAGAAGGCGATGTGAAATATATCATGGGAAAAACCACTGACCTGGAAAATAGATCCAGGAGAGATAATTTAAAAATTATTGGACTACCTGAAAGCCATGATCAAGGAAAGAACCTAGAAATCACCCTTCAAGAAATCCTCAATGAAAATTGCCCTGATGTTTTAGACCCAGAGGGCAAAATAGAGGTTGAAAGAATCCACAGATCACCTCCTGAAAAAGATCCCAAAAAGAAAACTCCCAGGAATATTATAGCCAGGTTCCAGAATCCCCAGATCAAGGAGAAAATACTACAAGCAGCCAGGAAGAAACAATTTCAATATTGTGGAAACACAATCAGAATAGCCCAGGACCTGGCAGCTTCTACACTGAGGGATCGAAGGGCATGGAATACGATATTCCAGAGGGCAAAAGAGCTGGGAATGAACCCAAGGGTCACCTACCCAGCAAAACTGAGTATTTTGTTTCAGGGGATAATATGGTCATTCAGTGGAATAGAGGACTTTCAAGCATTCTTGAGGAAAAAAACAGAGTTGAATAGAAAATTTGACATCCAGACACAAGAAAGAAGAGATGCCTGAGAAGGTAATCAGGGAAAAGAAATCAAAAGGAACTTACCAAAGTTGACCTATTTACATTCTTACATGGGAAAAACAATAACTCTGACTGATAAAACCTTTCTCAGTATGAAAATAATGGAAGAAGGGTATATGGCCATATGAATACATATGGGAATGTGTGTATATATGTTTACAGTTATACATGAATAGAGGGCATAGGTTGAATTTGTTGGGAAGGGATGATAATTAAGGGGTGAAATTATGAGGTGAGAGAGGAAAATGGCAAGAGGAGATGGGGAGAGACAGGGTAGGGTAAGCTATCTCATGTAGAAGAAGCAAGGGGAAGTGGCTGCAGGGGAGGGGAAGAATAGGAAGGCAAAAAGGCAAAACCACATTCTCATTGAATTTGGCTCAGGGAGAGAATGACATACATACTAAATGGGATATCTCAACCTGCAGCAGAATAGGGGGAAGGGGGATGGGAGGGCATTCTTGGGGTGAGGGGAGGTTGTAACTACCCACTTTCGAAGAGGGACAGGGTCAAAGTAGTGAATGCACCAGGTGGGGGGTGGGATGGATGGGAGGTAATTACAAGCAGCCCTTTACAATATATCTACTATGGTAATGTTTTGCATAGCTTAGACATGTACACATACTGAATTACTTATCCTCCCAGAGGGAATGGGTGACAAGGGAGGAAGGGAATGAATCTGAAATTCTAGGTCTTAAAATTAAATGTTTCAAATATATATAAATACTATTATTAATACTATTTTGCATGTAATTGGTAGATAAGATGTACAGGCATTGGGACACAGAGATTCACCTTGCTCTAATGGAAAAGTCGAAGGGGGTATGGGAGAGGATATGGGAGAGAGCAGATTGGACGAAGGGATATCTTGTGGGACTGCTATTCTGGGATGGTGGGTAGGGGAAAAATGGGGAAAAATTGTAACTCAAAATCTGGCGGAAATGAATGATGTAAACCAGAAGTTAATAAAGCATTTGTTAAAAAAAAATAAAAACAAGTAAAAGGGAACATTAGAACAGAGAATGCTAGAGCCGTAAGAGACCTTAATACAGGATTTCCCAACCTTTTAAACATGAGGACATTTTTTAAATGCCAAAATTGTTCAATGATCCTTCATATGATGGTATTTGTACCATTTTTATTTCTTGACTGAGAGAATTCATAATGATAAAAAGCTAGAATGGATTCAGTAATGCTTTAAAATTAATTTTTAATTTATTAATCACAGCAGGGTCTATGTATATTTGAAAAACAGTAATGCATCTATGTCTAAGACATTCAGTCTACAGAAGGCATGTTTTCTTTTTTATTGACTTACATATATATTCAAAGACCCCTTGCAGTTGTTATTCCCCACCCCTTCCCCTGGGGTTTGTGGTCCACAATTTGGGAAGCCTTCCTTTAGAACAAAGGACAATTTATCTAAAGGGAAAATTTAGAACATAGAATATAGAATGTGAGAGCTGAAGGGGGCATTAGATTATAGAGTATTAGCAATGGAAGGCACTCGGGATCATAGAATATAGTGTTGGCACTGGGAAAAAAAATTAGAGCTAGAATATTAGAATTGGAAATTAGCTTTAGAAAATGGAATGTTAGAGCCAGTAGGAGCCTTAAGAGGTTATCTAGTACAGGACTTTTCAATTTATAGATGAGGGGGACCAAACAAGAGAATTGATTTGCCTGGAGTCACTCTGTTAGTTTGAAATATGGCTTCAGATGGGTTTACTATGTGGCAGAGCCAACACTAGAACCCATATCTTAACTCTTTGCCTGGTATTCTTTCTACTATACCACAGCTGTCTCTAAGCACTATGAAATACAAAGATTTCTCTCTAAAGGAGGGAATTAAAAATTAGAATTTTTCTTCCAAAATGTTGAACAGAAAATTCCTATGTAACTTCCAGGGCCATAATCTTGCTTGTCACAAAATACGTATTATTTCTTATAGCTAGGCTAAAAATCGATATAGTAGGGTGGGGGAGGGTTGGCAAAATGGGGTGTGTGTCTGATAGCAATGGTGCCATGAAAGGAGTCTTGAATATGGGATCAAAGGACATTGGTTTATGTCTTGCCTCTAAAATTACACATCTGTTTGTGACTTTGGACAGTTAGTCATTTCAAGTCTTTGGGCCACAGTTTTCTCATTTAGAAAAGGAGGGATGTGGGGTGGCTAGGTGGTGCAGTGAATAGAGCACTGGCCCTGGAGTCAGGAGGACCTGAGTCCAAATCCGGCCTCAGACACTTAATACAAAAACTAGCCATGTGACCTTGGGCAAGTCATTTAACCCCAATTGCCCTCCAAAAGCAGAAAAAAGAAAAGGAGGGATGTGAACTAAATCAGGGTTCTTAATCTTTTTTTGTGTCATGTACTGCTTTGACAGTCTAATGAAACCTATGAATCCCTTCTCAGAATAATATTTTAAATGTATAAAACAAAATATATAGGATTATAAAGGAAACCAATTATTTTGAAACCTTTATTAAAATATTTTTTAAAAAGCAAGTTCATAGACCCCAAGTTAAGAACCCCCGAACTAGATAATGTCTAGAGTCCCTTCTAAATAAATGATTACATGATTCTAAATGAAATGTATCTAGCATTATCTGGGCTCAGTGGCTTAGATGAAACCTGATAATAATAGTAATAGCTAGCATTTATTTGTCAATTTACTAGATTTAAACTCTATGTGGGTAGGGCCTTTTTTTATCTAAACCATATATCTCCCCTAATATCCAACACAAAGTGCTTTATACAATATGTACTTTAAATGGTTATTGAATATAGTGCTTTGAGGCTTACAGAATATTTTACATATATAATTTTTGTGTTAGAGGCTCCCTACTGCCACAAAAAGCCCAAGACATATCAGGTACGTCCCTTTCACTTCTCTTGTTCATCATCTATCTCTGTTCAAATGAGGAAGGGAAGGAAAGGGGAAGGAAATGCACATTTATTAAGTGCCTACTATGAGCCAGCCACTGTTCTAAGCACTTTACAAATATTATCGCATTTGTTCTTCATAACCCTGTGTGGTAGGTGCTGCTACTATTTCCATTTTGTAGTTCAGGAAACTGAGGCAAACATAGGGTAAGTAACTTGCCCATGGTCACATAGCTAGATTTGAAATCAAGTCTTCTTGACTCCAGGTCCAGTCAGGAAGTCAACTAGCTTCAGATAACATCTGAAACTAATGTCTGACAGGGGTGAGGAACCTGTGGCCTCAAAGTCACATGTGGTCCTCTAGGTCCTTAAGTGCAGTTCTTTGTTCTGTGAAGTTTGGATTCAGTCAAAGTGCCATACTTGAGGGCCACATGTGGCCTTGAGGCTGTAGGCTCCTCACTCCTCAATGCAGTTCCTGTAAGCCTAATTATCAGGTTCCCTAATAAGAACTCAGGCTTATAATGCACAAATTTTATAATATTTTACTTACATATATGCTCTCCTAGTCAATTAACAGTCCTGATTCCCACTCCTAGTCAAGTTTGAGTGAATTGGCCCTATGTGCCCCCTTTTGCCCAATATCTGAATGATGTGCCTCCCCTTGGAGAGTACCTCCCACTGAGGTGTTTGTTTTTTAATTTAGGAAGGTACTCATGCTTTCTTCTCCTTTCCCTTTCCATTTCCCCCTTTATTTTGTAATAGCTAAATTCATACAAATCATCTTGAGGCTTTTCTGAGGTTCAAGAAAGTTGAGGAGGTAGAGAGTTGGCTTTTTTCTGAACATATGTCTGTAACACACATTGAGTATGTGGATAACTCTGCCAAATGGCTATATATGCATTCAGTCTTCACGATACCTGTGAAATAGGGCAAACAAGTCTCATTTTCCCATTTTATATTTGAGCAATCTGAGGAGAAAAAGAAGTGACTTGCCAAAAGTTAGATGATGAATTAGTGACAAAGCTGATAGTGGAATCCAGGTCTTTTGACTTAAAGTTCAGGGTTCTTTCCACCAAGTCCTTGTCCCCATGCCTAAATGGGGCTTTTAGCTTTGCCAAGAAAATAATAACTCCTGTTTTTATAGCATTTTAAACTATGCAAAGTACTTTCCCCACAACTTTGCGAGAGAAGTAGAATAAGATATAATTATCTCCATTTGCAAAGAAGGAAACTGAGGCTCAAAGATATTAAGTAACCTTCTTAAGGTCACAGATCTAGCGATCAGAACTAGGATTCAAATTCATATATCCTAACTCAAAAGCTAGTGCCCTTTTCATCTGTACTACATCTGTACTCTTATTTATAGAAATTTAATACAGCCTGATTTGATCTCAGTTAATAAACATTTATTTAGTGCCTGCTATGTACCAAGAACTCTGCTAAGCCTTGGAGATACAAAAAGAGGTAAATGAAAATCCCCTCCCTCAAAGAGTTTATAGTCTAATGGAGGAGATTATAAGCAAACACATATGTACAAACAAGTGTATATACAGGATAGGTGAGAAATAATTAAGACGGAAGGCACTAAAATTAAGAGAGGTTGAGAAAAGCTTCCAGTAAAAGATGGGATTTTAGTCAGAACCTGAAAGAAGCTAGGGAAGCCAGTAGTTGTAGATGATGAGGGAATGAATGCATTCCAGGCATTTCTAGAGAAAATGCCTGAAGCTGAGAGATGGAATATTTTGTTTGTGGAACAGCCAGGAGGCCAGTGTCAGTGGATCAGGGTATGTAACATAGAGAAAGGTGTAAGTAGACTACTGGAAAGGTAGGAATGGGCTAGAGTGGATAGAGACTCGAGGCAGGTAGACCCACCAGCAGACTATTGCAATAATTCAGGAATGAGGCGATAAGATCCTATCCCAGCATGGTGGTAGTGTCACAGAAGAGAAGAGGGCATATTTGAGAGATGTTGTAAAGGTGAAAACCCTGGCAACAGATTGGATATGGGAAGGTGAGAGATAGTGAGGAGTCAAGGATAACACATAGTTGCAACCTTGTGTGACTGGAAGAATAGTATTCTCGTCTTTAGTAACAGGGAAATTGGGGGCCAGGAGGGTTTAGAGGGAATGATAATGAATTCTGTTTTGGATATATTGATTTTACCAGATATCCACTTTGAGACGTTTGAAAGGCAGTTGAAGCTGCCAGACTAGGGGTTAGGAGAAAGGCAAAAGCAGGATGAGGAATTTTAAGAATCATCAATATAGAGATGGTAATTAAATCCATGGGAAGAGATTAGATCACTAAGTGAAATAGCATAAAGAGAAAAGGGCCCAGTACAGAACCCTGATTTCCTGGGAATTAATTGTTTTTGTGCTCAATCATACAATATTCACTTTACAAAACCAACTTAGTGTTTTAGTTATAAGAAAAGAAAATCATTGAATTTAGGGTTGGAAAGGGACCTTAGAAACCATTTATTCTAATGCCCCTTGTTTTTCAGACAAGAAAGCAGAGACCCAGAGAGGGAAAGCATCTTGCCAAAAATCATACACTATAGTAAGTAGCAGAGCCAGAATTTGAAACCAGGTCTTCTGATTCCAAATTCCTTAACTCTTTCTGCTATATCACTTTATAGATGACTCATGACAAATTCTCTAATCTAGCTGCCCAATCAGGTCAATATAATTTAGAGATATCTAACTAAGTATTATTACATATGAACCATTTTATAAAACTTTAAATTTAACTACATATGGTATATGACCCTGTCCTATTCAGTCATAGGATAGGAAATGTTTTTCTATTATTTTCTTTAGGTTTAAGGGATGGAATATAAGCCAAGCAGTTGTAACCTATTTGTAAACCTCCCCTCCCCATCCTCATCCCCATCCTCACCCCCACCCCCATCCCCAGCCATGACTCAGCAATCTATGAACTAGAAAATGGTTGGAGCAAGTCTCTAGGCCAAGGACAGGTATCAGTTGTTCATTGATCATATAGGGCATAGATATTATCTAAGCTTTACCAATGAAATTGGCTCTAGGGAAGAGGGAGCTGGGCAGTCTAAGGAGGGGAGCAGAGTTAGAACGGGAAAAATAAATCTTAGGCTATAATAATATAGGCTTGGTATCTATAACAGGGAAGATGAAGTCCCACTATCCTTTCCCTACTCAGACCACATCTAGACTGCTCTGTTTAGTTCTAGACATAGCTTGCTAATTTAGGAAGAATAGTGGCAAACTGGTAGATGTATAGAGGAGATTTACCAAGATGGTGAGAAGAATGAAGGGAGGATCAATCAAAGAAACCAAGTGTATTAGTGCTGAGGAGAATATGATTTGGGGAACCATGATAGCTATTTTCATCTATTTAAAGGGCTTTCATGTGAAAGTACTTGTCTTCTTGGCTCAAGGGAGTAGAATTAGTACAAATGGGTGAAAATTATAGAGAGACAAATTTTAGCTTGATACAAGAACAAAACTATCAAAACTGTCCCAGAAGTGGAATGTTCTGATTTTGGAGGCAGTGTATTCTTCGTTATTGGAATATTCTGGTGGAAGCTGCATGACCTCTTGTTTCAAATGTTATAGAAATAATTTCTGCCAAAGTTTGTATTGGATGCTCTGAACTCTAAGGTCTCCTACAACTTTAAAACTATGTGGTTATGTGCCTTTAGGAAAAGATCCCATACAGGGAATGTTGATAGCATCATGAGGATGTCAGGCTTATAGAATGGATTCATGGAGGATAAACTCTTTGTTCCAGACACACATGGATACCAGAAAAAGGGGCTCCTAGAAACCAGTATAGGCATATATAGGTTGGGATGGCAACTTAACCAGTAAAGGCAAACCTGTGAGCTTGTGAATGTGCCCCAGGTGAACCAACCTGGGCAGAGATAAAGGGTAAGTGGAAAGAAGGAGAACCCAGAGGTTCTAGCATTGAGATCTCTAGAAGGACAAGGCAAGGAACTATGCATTTATTTCAGATGAGAACTCTGGAGAAGAAATATTCAGAGGTCACATAGGTAGGATCTTTCCTAGCTAGGAAGTCAGGATGAAAGAATAGGATTTTTAAGGCCCATGGCTGGAGGACATAAGGTGTTGGATACATCCTTGCTGGCTGGATACCTACCTAGTAGAAGGTATCATCAAGTGAGAGGGAAGAATTTGGAAAAAGTTTTCCTTTCCTGCCTTTAGACTAGGTTTCCACACACACAGCTAAGGATTTTAGGGTCATAATCTAAAACCACTGAGACACACATTACCAAGACAAATCTATTGGCTAGAAATATCATCATCATCATCATCATCCTTGTCCTCATCACTCAAATTCCTATAGTACTTTACAGTTTACAAAGCACTTCCTTCAAAATACCTCTATGGGGCAGGTAGTACAGGGATTGTTATCAACATTTTACAAGTCAGCAAATCGAGATTCCAAAATGGTGAAATGACTTGCTCAAGATTACACAAATATTAAATTTTAGGGTTGGAACTTGAACCCTGGTCTCCTGGCTCTTAGTTCAGGATTCCTTACATTTTACCAGGCAGGCTGCCCTCCCCTAAAATTGATTTAACTGCTAGCCCAGGCAATATTGGGTCACATGGCTCCAAGGTTAAGAACTAAGACCTGGAGCAGCTAGGTGGTGCAGTGAATAGAGCACTGGCCCTGGAGTCAAGAGGATCTGAGTTCAAATCCAGCCGCAAACACTTAACACTATCTATGTAACCTCTGGCAAGTTACTTAGCTCCAACTGCCTTGCCTTCCCAGCCCTCCAAAAAAAGAACTAAGATCAGGGGCGGCTAGGTGGCGAAGTGAGTAAGAGCGCCGGCCTCGGAATTGGGATGACCCGAGATTGAATCCGGCCTCAGAAAATGAGCACCCACACACAAATAACAACTAGCTGTGTAATCTTGAGCAAGTTACTTAACCCCAACTGCTTTAAAAAAAATAGGAAAAAGTGGGAAAAAAAAGAACTAAGATCTACAATAAGGGACAGAGGGAACTAAGAAAGAATAAGACCTACTTTCAAGGGCATTATGTTGTGAGACCAAGATTACCTAATAAGACCCCTGTAACTTGTAAATTTTCCTTTTTAGTGGATATTATAAATTATCACTTGTCCCCATATTTCCTTGTAGTGCTTAACAATTAAATCCTTTAAAAGAAGGATTAAATGCATTTTTCAAGAAGTAGAAAAAGAGCCATGTCCTCTCCTTCAGACATATTTTAACAGTGCCAAAATTCTGCCCCAGATGTCGCTTTCTCCCCTGGGGCAGAATTTCTTCCCCTTGCCAATCTGCATCAACTTCCTGGATAATCCCTATAATGGCCTTTTGCCCTAGAGAATCAAGTCTACATAATCTGAATTCCTGGGAGAGAGAGAGGCTGAGGGAAGTGACTAGTGGTCTTGGATACAGAGCTGTGAGACATGGGCTACCTTTTTCTCCTTATTGCCTAGCTTAGCTATTGACCCTGTACCCTACTGGGAGTGGCCTCTAACCTCCTGGTCATAGAAGACCCATCCCCATTTCTAGCTATAGATGCGGTATCCGAAGTGAATGCAATGTGATTAAAGAAGAATTTAGGGTTAAGGAATGTGGTGGCAACAATGAAGTAATTAAGGATACCAACAGGTCAAGTCCTGGGGCTTGCTGGTAGAATGGAGGAATGGGATAACCCATTTTTCCTTTATAAAGGAGTGAATTTTAGAGTCCCTCATTCCCCAGAGTTCTATAGTCCAAACAGCAGAGATGAAGCAGCTGATTAACTGTTAGACTTGAAAGGCATTTACCTTTGAGAGCATCTAGTCCAAACTCCTCAGGTTAAAGAGGAGGAAACTGAGGCACAGAGAGAGGAAATGACTTGCCCAAGGTCAAAGAGCAAGGTAAACATTCAAGGCAATCATGTGTCTACTGTAAAATATCATGTTTCTGACTTGCTCAATAGCTCATTCTACTTTTTGATTTCAGCTTTCCAGATATCTTTATGGACAGAAAATCCAGATTCCCATCCATTTTTGGCAGAATGTCTTCATCGAAGCTTCAGTTTTCAAAGTTTTCCATAGTCAGGTATTCTCCAGTTGAGCTGCTTCCATTATATTTAGTGGTACTTAGCTGTAGTTGGAATAGATCAAGTTCTTTTATAAGTGGATACAGCCCATAGGTACCATATTATCTCAGTCAGAATGATGGAGCCTATATAGGAATGGATATAGTACATGGATAGGTGTAACTCTGTAACTGGGATGATATTTTAAGTAGGAATAATTCTTTTGTTTTCTTTGAGATTAGAGGTCTTGAGTTGGGCTGCTTGTGGTCATTTGGCGTAGATTTATTAAGTACTTAATATGTGCAAATTATAGGTGCTACATGGGAGGCAAAGATGGATAAGATATGATGTTGCTCTCAAAGAGTTTATAATCTATCAGCTGTGGCCTTTCTTTTCACAAAAGTATAGTAGGTCTTTGGATTTTGACTCAGTATCATTTTTGATCACCCCTTGACATCCTTTCTAAACTCACCCAACAATAGTGAAAAGCCTGATAAAATTAGAGAACAGTCTATGATTTGCTGCCTGTGTGACCTTGGGCAAGTCACTTAGGTTATCTGGGCCTTTGTTTACTCAATTGTAAAATGAGGGGGTTTCTACAAGCTAAGCCCTAAAAGCTCTCCCAGCTCTAAATCCTATGATTCTATTTATCAAGTGCTTATATTGAAGGTGATAAGATGAATGTGATAGCATCCCTGCCATTTTGGAGCTGAGTTCTATAGGGAAAAATAAGATATAGATCTTTATCTATAGTTATATATCCATATCTATAGATATAGATTTAAATCAATATAAATATATATGTCATCAACACAGAACAATCTATAAATGCATGTGAGAGTTACAGACGAGATGAAAGGGATCTTCTCTGCCCTCTCTTTATAGAAGGGAAAGCTCACTAACTATTGCAGGAATCCAATCCCTTAATTATCATTTGTAGTCATGTCAGTGTCCTATCTAGTACCAGAGTGGAAGAAATTTTCTACCTTTGTCTAATCCAATAATCAGTCCAACAAATATTCATTAAGTACCTACTTTTCACCCATTCCAAAAGTGCACTGTGGGGCAAATAGATGTTATCTCTAAATTAGAGAGCTGATATTAATCAATCTTTTAAATAATTTGAGACTTTTTGACAATTGTCTTTTTTATTATGAATTTGATCAATACAAATATTTCAATATGCCAAGAACAAAAAGATCATATACAAACCAATGAACTGCTATTAGTGTTTTTCAAAAGTGTGCATTAAATTTAACAAGGCAATAACAAAATTTATGTCCTCTTCTGAAATGCTTTTTCCTTTCTTCTGAGTAATTTTAAATTCTTTTTCCTAGGAGCCCATAATTTTAACAAATAAGTTAAGTCAAGCAAAATCCATCAGCACATTGGCCATGTGTGAAAATGTTAACAGGCTTCTTCGGTGTTCCCCAACAAAACTAGACTTCCTAACATAGACTTGTGCACTCATTACAAACATTCAAAGAATTATACACACTCAGGATCTATATTGATCTTAGCAGTAATATCATATTTATTCCCAGGTTTGGCATTATAAAAAAGAGGTGATTATTAAAATAAACACTAATTACTTAGGGAGATTTTAGCTCAGAACAAATTTAACCATCTGCCAAATAACCTCCAATAAAATTAACTCCAGGAAAAACTCTTAACAATTCAACAAACATTTATTAAGCACCTAGTCTGTTCAAGCACTGTGTTAAGTGCTAGGGACACAAAGATAAAAAAATAATCCAGCCCCTACACATGAAGAGCTTATAGTCCACTTTTATTTGGCCCTGACCCATCCCCAGATTTATATAGAATATTGCTTTCTAATTCACACAGAATCTTTATACTGGAATGAAACTCTTGAGTCCACAATCAGAGAAACTCTAGCACTTTATATGCCCAGTTGGCTTCAAAAATTCCTCCAGCAGTTTATCCCATGCTTCTAGTTCACTGTATTTCTCTGCCCTATATACAATTAATAATTCTCATGCTTAAGCTTTTGGAATTGATTCAAGATGGCTCCACTTAAGCCAGAATAGTCATTATTCCCTCTGACTCTCCTTGATCCCTATCCAAATGACTCAAGAATAAATCTAACATGAACAACATCTCTATGTTGAGGTAAAATTCCCCATGATGAGTTTTTTTTTTTTTTAATTTAGCCTTTTCTCAGACTACCTCTGTTTCTTTACCTGTTTATCTCTGTGAAAGATCTCACTCTGCATCCTTCCTAATCAGGTATTTGTCTTATCTCTATGTAGTTGGTTCTCTAGCAACCACTACATCTGCCCTCCAACTACTACATTGTATGCCTCTTTTACAGTTTAGGTTTTCCTTTTGTTTTAATCGTTCCAGAACTGTTTTCTGAGGAGCTTATTTTACCACAGACGTTTGTCTATTTGTTTAGAATCTTGAAGCTTTATTTTCTACCAGAGAAACAAACAGAGATACTAGTAAGACTACTAAAAAAAATTTAAACAGCAAAGATTTTAAAAAGAAATTTTAAAGTGGTCTATAATAAATTTAATAAGTTTTTAATTTTTAAATTAATCTTTATTAAGATGTAAAATTATAAAATATTTACACAGAGAAAATGTGCCTACAGAATGGAGGTTATAGACACATTATTTGGTTCCTGTAGTTTGGGGCACATTGCCAGTGGCATAACACCCCTTCACTAACCATCTTCTACAAAGACTCCAATAAGCCCTGAGTGACGCTAACACCTCAGAGAAAGAACACAAAAAAAGAAAATAGTGGTTCCTTAATCTGAGATCCCAGAGAACTCTTAAAAGGAAGCCTACTTTCACTCAAATTCTAATGTGTAAAATGAAGGAGTTCCACTAGCTAATCACCTTTGTTCCTTCTACCTCTGAGAATCTGTGATACCATTAGAGACTTGTATGACCAGAAAAGGAGATGGGATAATCTCATGGTGCATATAAAGGATTACAACCAATGGTTAGTGCTTCTGAGTGTTTAAAGACATTCTATAAAATATTTAAAAAAAACAGATGATGACTTTCAATATCTTAAAGTGATTTTCTTATGGAGGATTTGCATGAAAATGTGAACAAGAATTATGAATGAAAGGTTGAGAAGATGTGGATGATTGTGGATCTATACCAATGGAAAGTGTCTACTTCTGTGTAATCAGAATCACAAACTGTTTGAGCTAGAAAGGACATTAAAAATCTTCTAGTTCAATCTCTTTATTTTATAGAAGAAAAAAGTGAAGACCAAGTAATTTACACAAGTTCACAGAGCAAGTAATTTGGCAGAGCTGTTACTTAAACCCATTTCTTCTGACTCCCTTATCAATGTCCTTTCCATTCTACCATGATTCCTTACTCACCTATAATCTTATTCCTTCTAGTACCACATTCTAACCAACTAAATCTGGTGGACTAGTTTTAAAATATTTTGACTCTGTGTTGGGTAGAAGAATATAGTGATATTTTAAAAATTGTCTTCTCTCAAGTTTTTTGCCTAGTATCTCTTGAAGGACAGAGTCTCCAAATTGCTCTCAACCCATACAACTCAAGTAGTCATATGAAATGTTGCTCAAATGAGATAATGTATGTAAAACACTTTATAAACATTGAATGCACTTTAAAATGATCATATATCATATATATGTGTATATATATCATTATTTTCATATATGTAGACAGAAAACATGAAATATAGCCCTGATTTTCTGCTTCCCAGCATGTAAGATTGGGAAAGTGACTTCCTTTTTCTGGGTCTTAATTTTTCCATCTGTTAAATGAAAGAGATAATCCCAAGGATTTCTTCTACATCATAGTATATGTAATATAAGTAGTCTGTATTCTTTCCCACCCACTTTTTTTTCCCAAATGTTTTATTAACTTTTGGTTTACATCATTCATTTCAATCAGATTTTGAGTTACAATTTTTTCCCCATTTTTTCCTTTCTCCCCACCCCAGAATAGCAGTCCCACAGGATATCCCCTCATCCCATCTGCTCTCTCCCATATCTTCTCCCATACCCTCTTCGGCTTTTTCAGTAGGGCAAGGTGAGTCTCTGTGCCCCAATACCTGTATATCTTATTTCCCAATTATATGTAAAATAGTATTAATAATAGTATTTATATATTTTAAACATTTGATTTTAAAACTTTGAATTCCAGATTCATTCCCTTCCTCCCTTGTCACCCATCCTTACTGGGAAGATAAGCAATTCAGTATATGTTGTACATGTGTAGCTATGCAAAACATTACCATAGTAAATATATTGTAAAAGACTGACTATATTTCCCTCTTTCCTATCCCACCTCCCACTTGCTCTATTCCCTACTTTGATTCTGTTCCTTTTCAAAAGTGGGTACTTCCAACTTCCCTCCCCCCTTCCCTCCCATCTTCCTTTCCATCATCGCCCCCCCTCATCCCCTTCCCCCCTACTCTCCTGTAGGATGAGATATCCTATTTAGTATGTATGTCATTCTCTCCCTGATCCAAATTCAATGAGAATAAGGTTTTGCCTTTTTGCCTTCCTGTTCTTCCCCTCCCTTGTAACAATTTTCCCTTGCCTCTTCTATATGACATAGTTTACCCCAATTCTGTCTCTCCCCATCTCCTCTTGTTATATTCCTCTCTCACCTCTTAATTTCACCTTTTAAGTATCATCCGTTCATATTAAACTTGACCCGTGCCCTCTATTTATGCCTGTAAACATATATACACACACATTCACATATGTATTCATATGCCTATATATCCTTCTTCAACTATTTTCATACTAAGAAAAGTCTTACCAGTTACAGTTATCATTTTTCCATCCAGGAATGTAAATAGTTCAACTTTGATAAGTTCCTTATGATTTCTTTTCCCTGTTTACCTTCTCAAGCATCTTTTGCTCCTTGTGTCTGAACATCAAATTTTCTATTCAACTCTGCTTTTTCCTCAAGAATGCTTGAAAGTCCTCTATTCCACTGAATGACCATATTTTCCCCTGAAACATGATACTCAGTTTTGCTGGGTAGGTGACTCTTGGTTTTAATCCCAGCTCCTTTGCCCTCTGGACCAAGCCCTTTGATTCCTCACTATAGGTGAGTAAGGAATCATGGTAGAATGGAAAGGACATTGATAAGGGAGTCAGAAGAAATGGGTTTAAGTCACAGCTCTGCCAACTTACTTGCTCTGTGAACTTGTGTAAATTACTTGGTCTCCACTTTTTTCTTCTATAAAATAAAGAGATTGAACTAGAAGATTTTTAATGTCCCTTCTAGCTCAGTTTGTGATTCTGATTACACAGAAGTAGACACTTTCCATTGGTATAGATCCACAATCATCCACATCTTCTCAACCTTTCATTCATAACTCTTGTTCACATTTTCATGCAAATCCTCCATAGAAGAAAATCACTTTAAGATATTGAAAGTCATCTTCTGGTTTTTTAATATTTTAAAGAATGTCTTTAAACACTCAGAAGCACCAACCATTGGTTGTGATCCTTTATATGCACCATGAGATTATCCCATCTCCTTTTCTGGTCATACAAGTCTCTAATGGTATCACAGATTCTCAGAGGTAGAAGGAACAAAGGTGATTAGCTAGTGGATTAGCTACCAGATCCTGCGCAATCCTGATTGCGTTTCCACAGTATTAAAATTGTTTCTTCCTGGCTGCTTGTAATATTCTCTCCTTGATCTGGGAATTCTGGAACCTGGCTATAATATTCATAGGAGTTTTCTTTTTGGGATCTTTTTCAGGAGGTAATCAGTGGATTCTTTCAACCTCTGTTTTGCCCTCTGGGTCTAAAACATCAGGGCAATTTTCCTTGAGAATTTCTTGAAGGATGATTTCTAGGTTCTTTCTTTGATCATGGTTTTCAGGTAGTCCAATAATTTTTAAATTATCTCTCCTGGATCTATTTTCCAGGTCAGTGGTTTTTCCCATGAGATATTTCACATTGCCTTCTATTCTTTCATTTTTTTGAATCTGCTTAATAGCATCTTGATTTCTCATAAAGTTTCCATTTGCTCCAGTCTAATTCTGAAGGAATGATTCTCCTTAGTGATCTTTTGAGATGCTTTTTCCATCCAGCAAAGTTGGCTTTTTAAGGCATTCTTCTCCTCATTGCCTTTTTGAGCCTCTTTTGCCATTTGAGTTAGTCTATTTTTTAAGGTGTTGTTTTCCTCAGTCAGGCTGTTGACTCTCATTTCATACTTTTCTTGCATCTTTCTTATTTCTCTTCCCAATTTTTCCTTACCTGCTTCTTAAGTCCTCTATGGCCTGTAGCCAGCTTGTATTTTCATTTGGAGCTTTTGGTGCAGGAATTCTGACCTCCCAGTCCTCCTCCTATTCCATGCTTCAATCTTCTTTGCCCCCCAAATACAAGTCTAATGTTGAATTTTTCTGTTTATTTTGTTTCCTTTTCCTAGGCATGTTGCCACTCAATTACTTGACTTTTGGGCTTGTTGTCACAGTAGAACTCTGCCACCAGACAGGGGAGCTTCCGTCCCAAACACTGGGGTTTTCTCAGCTGCTGGAGGTATTAGTTGGGTGGCCTCTCTGAAGCCTCCACACACTCTGGCAAGCTGGTCACATAACCCGAGACCTCCACCCCAGACGGCAATCCAGATCCAAGGAGGTTAAAGCAAGAACAATTACTCCCCAGACTTATTGCCTGGTCCCCCTACAGTCTGCATGCTCGCTGCCAGATGACTGTGGCTGAACTGAAGCATCTCAGTGGCTTCTTGCCCCCAGGGAAAGAGGCTGACCTGCTCTCCCCACTAATGAGTCCCAAAGTCCATACCACACTGACTTCTCACTTTGTCCTAGGCATCTATGTGTTGGTAATTCTGGAAACGCCGCAGCTGCTGGTGTTCTGGAGTCCCTCTAGCTGGTTGCTGGTCCAGCCACCCTGGGGCTAAAACCTCTGACTCACATGGTCCTGGGCTCTGCTCCCAGAGTGCTGTGCTGGCCACTCCCTGCTGGGCTGTTGGGCTGTCTTCAGCAGGAGGTTAGCTTCTCTGTGTCATTTTGTGGGTTCTGTAGCTCCAGAGGTTGTTCAGAGTCCCCTTTTACATGAATTTGGAAGTGGTGGGAGCCAGAGCTGCAAGAAAATGCTGTTACTACTCTGCTCCGTAGTCTGTATTCTAAGCTCTATTCCAGCTCTAATATTTTGTGTTTTAAAGTCCCTTTCAGTTCTAAAAGAAGATTCTATGTTCTCATGTTGTAGTGGAAGAGCCATTGTTCTGGTAATCAGGAAGCCTAGGAATTAAATTATTATGAGATCTTAGACACATCACTTCCCTTCAGTCTGCACAATGTGCGAGGTAAACTGTTTGGCCTCCAACTCTCACAGATAGTAGATTTAACAAGAGGGTGTCACCTAAATGAAAAATTAGAAACTGTTAAAATAACAAATCCTAGATTGTATTCCCAACACTGCATTCATGTTAAGTAAATGGAGGCAATAAAGAATGGGTGATAAATTTTCATTTATGGAGGTGGCATCTATTTAGTCTTCAGTTTTCTCACTGAGAAAATGGTGATAATATCTTTGTCCTACCTACCTTACAAGGATGTTGTAAGGATAAAATGAATTGATATATATAAAGTGCTTTGCAACAATAAAGCATTACACAAATGCAAACTACCATTATTATTCTGTCCTTGTAACACAACACATTATAAGTTGGTCATTGTATTCATTGTTAATTGAAGAATTCATCTGCTTTCACTTTAGTGTAATTGCATTATATTTATCCTGGGAGTCAGAGATTTTCCTGTTAGTTCAGTGGCCTGGCTAAAAGCAGTACCGCGAAACATATCCTATTTACCATCACCAGCCAGTCTTAGGAGAAAATAGAACTGGGGGGAGTGGTATGGATGACCCAGTGTCATGGAAAAGAACTGTGAGTCTCGGGTAATTCCAGGCTCAATTCTAACGCTTAATAGTGGCATGGTTCTCAGCAAGGCACTTCCCCTCTCTGAATCTATTAGTTCATCATCTGTTAGTGGGCAGAGTGATACTTTCATTATCTACCTCAAAGGGTAAGTGTGAGGAAAACACTTTTTAAATCTTAACATGCAAACAAATGTGAGCTATTATGGTATAATACAGTGGAAAATGTAGCTGAACTGAAGGCAGAAGACCTGAGTTCTTCGGCTAGTTCCACCAATACACTGGTAAGTGGATGTTACTTCAGCTGAGGGGAAGGACAAAATCCCTACTCAGTCTGTCATATGGGCAGCCTTGTTTGAATCTGAGTTTCTGTGTCACCACAAACAAGCTCAACCACATTGTCAGTAACCTCCTTTATGACCTTGGACAAATTATTCACCCTTCTGTGTCTTGGTATCTTCTATAAAATGCAGGAACTAAGTTATTTTGTTTGTTGAGTTCTTTGCCAACCTTAAAATTCAATATAAATATGAATTGTTATTACCCTTATAGAAGGTGTCCATTTGTTTCTGGCTATTCTTTCACTTCTGAGGGTAGTCTACATAGCATTAAAGTAAATGTAAAATGATATTAGTAGCAATAACTAACATTTCTATAGCACAATTAGTTTATAAATTACTTTCTTCAGATCTACCTTGGGAGGCTCACAGTGCAATTATTATTGTTTCCACATTATAGATGAGAAAGTAGGCTCTGAGAGGGAAAACAACTTGTTCAGGGGTCACACAGCTGGCAAGTGGATGAGCTGGAGTCACAGACCATCTCTTCTGACCCTCAAATCCCCTGGGTTTTTTCCACTCCTATGCTGCTAACAGCCCCTCACATCAACCCAACCTTTTGCCTCTTTTCCTGTCCCACATAAAGGTATTTCAGTGTATTCCTTATGGGACATCTTACATCCTTGCTTTCTTGTCTGCATCTGAAATCATCTCAAATCCTTCCAGTCTGTCTGTGTCTATGACCCCAGGATCATTAGTATGTGTGTGGGAATAAAGTTTTCTAGTAAGATTTACATCAGCCTTATAGGAGTTGATTAACTTGGTAGTGTGAAATTGTAGGTTATCCTCCTAGCTCATGCTCCTACAATCCATTTGTATGAAGCTTTGAGAACTGACTCCCTTGCAGGATTAAGCATAACCTTGATGGAGCTTAGTTTCAGAGAATAATCTTTCTCAATGCCCTGGCTTCCTGGTAAGGTGGAAAGTGTTATGTTTCAGGATGGTGACAATAAGAGGACACTGGGCCCAAAATATACATTGTTGGAATTTTGGGAAGTCCCCTTCTGTTTCAAAAAATTGGTCACATCTAGAACTATTCAGAGTCAATGAGCAGGTCATAGATGTGGATGCAAAAATTGTGTTATTATCTATAGAGCTAGCCTAGAACAACAGTCAGCTTCCAAGGACAAGATGCTTTTGCAAACCCTGTATGACAAGTTTGTCATAGTGGGAGATGGGCTGGCATTTACAATGACTAGACTTTCAAGGAGGCTAACTCCAAAGATTTAGACAGTTTTTGTAAGCATCAGCATGGCATCATGGGAGGAGTGCTGCAGTTGCAATCAAAGGAGTTGGCTTTGGAACCTGATTCCAACTCTGACTGGTCTCATGACCTTGTGCAAGTCATTTTCCTTCCTTGATTCTGTTTCCTCACTTGTAAAATGAGAATAATATCATTTTCCATACCCTCTTATTTTAAGGATCAAGTAAGATAATATGTAGAATACTACCCACATAATTTTAGTCAAGCCATTTCAATTTGGTGAGCATCAGTTTCCTTAAAAAAAGGTGAAAATGATATTTTAACACCCTATTTCATGGGACTGTTGCACAGAAAATGATTGGTAAAGATTATGAAAAGAATATGTTAGGCTAGATAACCTGTAACTTCCTTTAAACATATTCACCTCTCACATTCTGTGCCTTGTCGTTTCTAACTCTGTCTTTGTTTTTTTAATTCTAAACTTGCTTCTAGACCTATATGCTAAGGTTCTTTACAACTTTAACAGGTTGTGTCCTATGTTCTTACATTCTGTGTTCTAACATCCTTTTTATTTCTAAGATTTTTTATGCCTGTTTTAATTGTACAATGTTAAAAGGAAAGAAAAAATATGCTGTTAGTTCTCCTTGTCATGAACAGGCCTTGATGAAGAACAGTAAATGCTGTCACAACCAGCAAAGTCACTGTAATAAAAGTTAGAATTTCTCAATTCCCTAGTGAGTACCTTTCCTTCTTATTAATGACATGCCCTGAATATGCATGGAGGAAATGAGTACAGCCAGTGGCCTTCAAATCTGAGTCTTCAGATTTTCAAATTCTTGAACTTATAAGACCTTTAGACATCATCTGGAATCAGCAGGGGAGAAATCATTTTAAAAATGTAGAATGATGAGTAAACAACCAGTACTTATAGAAGAAACACCATTGCAAACTGCCTGACTCTCTGCTTGGGGAATTGGGTAATGACAAGTGAAATTTAAAGTACTGTAATGAATTTTGACAACAACTCTATGTTAAGGGAATTCAGATTGCACAAAGAAAAAGTTAGACATACTCTCTGGACATGATTGTTAATATGCATGCCTAATTTTTAAGTCTTCTCCATTTTTCTCCCTTGAAATCCAATTTTATTAAGAATACATGAAGGGAAAAAAAACATGTTCCTCTCAAAAGGATATAAAAGGCATATTTGTAAGGGAAGTACTCTAACTTAGAATAAAGGATAATACGTATAGTACCAAGCAGGGTTATTTAGGGGAAAGTTTAGAGCAGGGGTGGGGAACCTATGGCCTTGAGACCACGTGTGGCCCTCTAGGCCCTTAAGTGTGGTCCTTTGACATTTGTTCTGTCAAGTTTGGATTCTATCAAAAGATCATCCTTGAGGACCTAGAGGACCACATGTGACATCGAGGCTGCAGGTTCCCCACCCCTGCTCTAGAAGAAAATAAATCAAAAAAGACTATAGAAATGTGAATAGCCATTATTATTACTGTTCTTATCATAGCAAGTTAGAGTTAAAAACAGAACTTAAAACATAGTCTGTTCAAAACTGAATGTAGAAGTAACTAAAAAAGAGAACCCTGGCTTTGAAGTCATTGGGTCATAGATCTAGTGCTGAAAAGGGGCCTCAGAGACCATCTAGCCCAACCTCCTCGTGTTATCCTTATTACACAAAACAAAACAAACAAACTAAGGCCCAAACCCAGGTCCTCTGACTCTAGAGGCAAGGCTCATTACACCATGCCCTACTACCCAAAATCAGAAGCTCTGAGTTCCACTGTTGACTGCAACATTTACCTGATGCATGACCATATCCAAGCCACATGACCTGTTTCTGAACCTCACTTTTATCATCTGAAAATGGGGCTACCTACTTGACATAGGATCATTGTAAAGAAATCAATGTGCTCATTTTAAAGCATTACAGAAAGTATGCACTATTATCATTGAATAGACATCTGTTTTAGTAAATAGTGAGTGCTGGTTACCAGGATTTAACATAGTTCAATTTACCCCTGCTCCTGAGCACTAGAGTTTAGTATTTAAGAGGTCCTCAGTTTGGGAACTGATTGTTTCCTTAAAGCTCATTTGTAAATCAGTTGTTTGAAACTTGACTTCTTGAGTATAGGGATGGCATCTTTGTATTCATTCATATCTGTAGCACCAAGCACAGTACCTAACATTTAGTAGATGTTTAATAAGTGCTTATTGATTGGGTGATTCCATTAAAACAACATCATCCATAATATAATTAAACTATAATGCTAATAGGTGTAAGCTTGAATTTTGAGTCCTGGGGACAGGAGGCACAAAATGCAGGAGAAAAGAGAGGTAGAGGTAGAGGGGAAAGGATAGGAAAGGGAAGAAGAGAAAATATGGAGGAAAGAGGAGTAGAGAAAAGGAAAAGAAGAAAGAGGAGATGAGATTAGAAAATTTTTTTCCTCCTTTCCCTTTTGCAGAGCTGGTCCTAAATAAAAATTTTAAGTAGGTAACAGTTGTCTTTTTTCTTTTTAATTTTATAAATATCAAGAAACATGAGCATTTCCATATACATAGAACAGAAAAAGAGGCTTATACATGAAACCACAAATCTTTATTACATGTAGCTTGTACATTTTTAAGAGAATATAATAGTTTTCTGCTTTTCTGTGTGCCTTTCTGAACTTCCTTCTGTTCTCTTCTGTGCATTAAAAAAAGTCTATGACTGTCTATTCTTTCCTTTTCTTTGACATCACCATCCCTCCCATCCTTCTTCCTATCAAGGTTTCCAAAATAAAAAATAAAACAAAACAAACTTGTAACAAATAAACAGTCACATAAAACAGATTTGCACATTGACAATGTCTGAAAATGTCTATTTCATTCTGAACATCTATCAATCATTTAATAAGCATTTATTAATCACTTATTATGAACCTAGCCATATAGTAAGCACTAGTGATACAAATATAGTCACTATGAGTCCCTCAAGGTACTTACATTCTAGAGGCAAAGACAACATGTAAATAATTAGGTGCTTACAAGATAGATACAGAATATGGTTCTTTGTCAGGCAGTGATTATCATGCTTCATCATTGGGCTAGAGACATGATCCCAGAGGTTATTGCATTGATTAGAGTTCCTAAGTTTTTTTTAAATTTCTTTTCAGTGTTGTAGTTATTGTATAAATTGCTCTTTCAGATCTTCTCATTTCATTCTGCATCAGTTCATATGTCTTATTTGAATTTATCCTTTTTATAATTTCTTATAAATGTAATGGAATATTATTGTACTATATGTAATACTTGTTCAGCCACTTCCCAAATGTTTCCATTATGAATTCCATTTCCAGCCACTTCCCTTAGTTTCCAATTCTTTGTCAACAGTAAAAATCACTGCTGCTATAATTTTTTATACATATGGGTTATTTCCTCCTTTATTTTATATCTTTGGGGTATAGACTTAGTATGGTCAAAGAATGCACCCATTTTGGTGACTTTTTGATGTAATTCCAAATTGCTTTCCAGAATGATTAGATTAATTCACAACTCTACTAACAATGCAGTAGTGTGCCTGTCCTTCCAAATAATTTTAATCCGCCCTCCTTTTTTTTGGCCAACTTGATGGGTGTGAGGTAGAACCTTGGAGCTGTTTTAGTTTGCATTTCACTTATTACAAATGATTTGGAACAATTTTTCATATGACTATCGATAGCTTGTATTTCTTCCTTTGAGAATTGCCTGTTCATATCCTTTGACCATTTATTTATTAAGAATGACTTATTCTTATAGGGCAGCTAGGTGGTACAGTAGATTTGTGGGCCTGGAGTCAGGAAGACATCTTCCTGAGTTCAAATTTAACCTCAGTTACTTATTAGCTTTGTGACCCTGAGCAAGTCATTTAACCCTATTTGCCTTAGTTTCCTCATCTATAAAATGATCTGGAGAAGGAAATGTCAAACCACTCCAGTATCTTTGCCAAGAAAGCCTCAAATGGGGTCATGAAGAGTGGGCATGACTGGAAAAAAAGACTGAAATTGTTCTTACACATTTAAATCTATTCTTTACATATTGTAGATATCACTCCTTTATCAAAGAAATATGCTGCCAACACAGTTAATTGTAACCCTTCTAATTTTAACTGCATCTATTTTGTTTGTGCAAAAGTTTTTCAATTTTATGTAATGAAAATAGTCTATTTTATCTTTTTTGATCCTCTCTATTCCTTCTTTGGTCATGAACTTTTCTCCCGTCCAAAATTGTGAAAAGTAAATCTTTCTTGTAATGGTTTATGTCTAGGTCATATTTTATTTGGTCCTTTTAAGATATTAATTTAAATCTAATTGCCATGTGGCAAATTTCAAGTTTACCTAGCAGCTTTTTGGCAAATAGTGAGTTCTTAGCCCAATAGTTATGGTCTTTGGGTTTATCAAACACTAGGCTACTAGGTTCATTTGTTTCTGTATGTCACATACCATTTCTGTTCCACTGATCTACTTTTCTTTTTCTTTTTTTTTTAAAGCAATTGGGGTTAAGTAACTTGCTCAAGGTTACACGGCTAGTCATTATTTGTGTGTGGGTGCTCATTTTCTGAGGCCAGATTTGATCTCGGGTTATCCCAACTCCGAGGCTGGCGCTCTTACTCACTGTGCCACCTAGCCGCCCCTTGATCTACTTTTCTTTTAACCATTGTCAAATGGTTTTGGAGATTAATGCTTTGTAGTATATTTTGAGATCTACAACTGCTAGTACACCATCCTTACCACTTTAAAAAAAATTATTTCGGGGTGGCTAGGTGGCGCAGTGAGTAGAGTGCCGGCCCTGGAGTCAGAAGGACCTGAGTTCGGATCCGGCCTCAGACACTTAACACGCACAAACAAAAACCTAGCTGTGTAACCTTGGGCAAGTTACTTAACCCCAATTGCCCTCCAAAAACAAAAACAAAAACAAAAAAATTATTTCCCTTGATCCTTGACCTTCTAGTCCTTCAGATCAGGGGTACTTAACTTTTTTTGTATCATAGATCCATTTGATAATGTGGCAAAGCATGTAGACCCCTTTTTGAAATAATGTTAAATATATAAAATGCCAATTATTTTGAAATATAGTTTTATATATTAATTTAGGTCACATTTATTACATTTTCACAGAATAATAACCATAGGCAATTACTATCTCTCTAATAAGTGTTTTATAATTGTATTCCTGTAGTTCCTGTGTGTGTGTGTGTGTGTGTGTGTGTGTGTGTGTGTGTGTGTGTGTAGGTGGGTAGATTCCAAATATTTTATACATTCGGTTATTATTTTAAACAGAATTTCCCTTTTTATACCTTCCCACTGAGTTTTGTTGGTAATATGCAGAAAGTCTGATGATTTGAGTGGATTTATTTTATATCCTGCAACTTTGCTGGTTATTATTTGTTTCAATTAATTTTAGTTGAATCTTAAGGTTTTTCTACAAGTAGGCCATCATATCATTCACAAAATGCAACAATTTTGTTTCTTTTTTCCCTTAATTTCTTTTTTTTCATTTTATTTCTATTGCTTGCATTTCTAATACTATATCAAATAATAGTGGTGATAATAATAGGTATCCTTGCATTACCTCTCATCTTACTGAAAGGCCTTCAGCATTTCTCCATTACACATAATGCTGGCTCTTGATTTTAGATTGCTAGTATTTACCATGTTAAGGAAACATGTACATATATTCCTTTGCTTTTTAGGAATTTTAACAAATGTGTGTTATTTTTTGTTGAACACCTGTTTTTGGTATCTATTGTTATAATTAAGTGATTGGCAATAGCTTTGGCCACCTTCCACCTCCATTTCTATAGCCTTTTCCACTTTCTAGTGGAATGCTTTTTGTACAGTGATGCTGTTTTGTGCTCCTTACAGTGGCAGCCCTCCCTAGATCTGTCCAATGCCTGAAAGTTCTCTGCTCCAGGTTAACCTGCCTCTGTTCCTTCCTTCCCCACCCTCACCCCCATTCAAAAATTTCATTTTCTCTATGCAGTAAATCTCAGGTATGTGTTAGCGGGAAAGCAATCTGATTGAAATAATTCACACCAGTGTCTGATTGATGACTTCCAGTGGAATTTTCTTTGCTAAATGAGGAGGCTTATTGACCTGAATTAATTGCTAATTGGTTAAATTTCTCAAAATATAATAAAGCAAGACAAAAAATTACATATTACAATAAAGGAAGACTTGGGGGGGGAGGCTTACTGATATGAGTGATAAGAGTCACCATAGACAGGTCAATTCTGCCAGGAAGTCTCCTCCTTAGATCAGGTCTCCTAAGGAGGCAGCACAGGGCAGTAGAAAGATGACTAGCTGTAGAATCAGAACCTGGTTTCAAATTTTGCCATTTATGTGACCATGGACAAGTCATTTCACCTCACTTTACCTCAATTTACTCATCTGTAAAGTTAAGGAGTAAGACTAGATGGTTGGTCCCTAAGAGTCCCTTCATACTCTTACATTTTCTGAGGCTATATCCTTTATTCTCAAGTCCCTTCCAAGTCTTCTTACCAGATGTATCCATCAGATGATGAATTGTTTAACTATAGCCAGGAATGTACTGAAGCCAGATGGTACTAACTTGGGAAAACTGATTGTTAAATTTTCTGTGTAAGCACTTAAACCTCAAAAATCTGAAAACACTACAAATCAGGACATGATTTATTGGGGTTTTTTTTGGTTGTCTAGACTTAAGAAAGTTATAGAAAAATGTTAATAATACATATTAAACTTAACAATATGTCCTGAATTTTGAAAAAGCCAGTTGTTAATTATCTACCAGCACACCCCAGGCTACAGCAATCTCACAGATGAAATGGCAAATAGTACAAGCAATTTCACAGGCTAGTATATGTAGGTAAGTGTGAAGGAAGTGGTACAGAAAGCAAATTCTCTTCGTTGTAAAACGAAGATCCTTGTGAGTAGGAGTGGTCAGGGGATAGTTCATAGAGGTGGTCAAGGATGAAATTGCATCTTGAAGACTGAGTTGGATTCAAATAAGTGAAAAGGGAAGCAGTATTTAAGATGGAATGAACAGAATGGACAAAGGCATGAGCAGGATATATTCAGAACTCAGTAAAAATATTAGTGTGGCTGGAGTAGAGAATTTATGAAGAAGAGTAGTGAAAGAAAATGTAGAAATGCTTAGTTATATCCAGATAATGAAAAGCTTTGAATGTTGGGCTAAATGGGAAGAAACTTAATGAAGTTAACGAAGTAAGAAATACCAGGAAAACTATATATTCAATCACAACAACAATGTTAAGTGGAAAGAAAAAAAAATGAAACCTAGCATCTTGTGATCATTCTAACCAAGCTTGGCCCCAGGGAAGAGAAAAGAAAGTAGATTCTCCTTTCTTTGCAGAGGTAGGAGACTATGGATGTGAATATACTCAGGTATGGTTGGCATGTTGGTTAATTTTGTTAAATTAACTGCTTATTCCGCCTCTTTTTTATTCTTTGTTACAAGAAATAGATCACTGAATAGAGGAGCAGTGAGGGTTATATTCAGAAATATGGTGATATAAAAAAATATCAATTGAACATAAAAATTTAAGAGAAGCAGCCTAATACAGCAAAGAACGTGATCTGCTTTGAATCAGAAAGACCTCGGTTAAAGTCCTTTTTCAGACAGTTAAATTGGGTGACCCTGGAAAAGTCACTTCAACTCTCTAGGCCTCTGTTTCTTTGTGTGTAAGATAAGACTGTCTGAGGTCCCTTCTGGCTATAAATCCATGGTCTGGTGAGTGCTGGGCCAAGGAGTTTGGATTGTATTCTGGGGGTAATGGGGAGCTCATGTAAAGAGATACCATATAATTCCCATTTATTTGACTAGTTTTTTCACCTTTAGATCTGTATAAATACATTTTACTTCCCTGTCAAGCAAAAGAGGTTTGAAACCATAGAATCACAGAATACAAGAGCTGGGAGGGACCTTAGACCATAGAATGTAAGCGCTAGATGGGATGTTAGAGACTCTCAAGTTCTAAACTTAAGGAATCCCAAACTAAAACTAAGGGAAGTTAATGGACTGTATTTTTGGCAAGTGTTAATAGAACTATCTTTTGGCTACTACAAACTGGCCAACTGCCCTAGGCCCTTAGCTTTTGGAGGTCTTTTTGTTGCAGAGGGGGCCAGATAGCCTATCCTACCCCCACCCCTAACACTGAAGAATAGTATAGATGCCTCTCCTTTTGAAAGTGAAATACCAATTACCTCCAGCTTCTGGGATATGACTATTTAAAGACTTTTGTTTTTAGCCCATTTGCAAAGGGGACTGACTTACCGAGCAACATATAATTGGATCAACGAAAGCACTTTTAAAAGCTCCGAAATTCTGTTCAGCAATTTAAAGTTTTTAAGCAACAATGGATGAATCATTGGCTGACATGTGAAATTAACACAGGAAGGCAATTTCAAGAAAAGAAGCTAAATTCCATTCCCAAATTGGTACACATTATGCAGAAGAGAGTTAGGGCTACCATGGAAAATAAACACAGCCTGTAGGGATTTAAATGCCAGGGAATAAGAGAGAAATTATAGTCTAGAGGAAGAGCAGTTTTTACACATGCCAGAATTAGAGAGCTTTTACTTTTCTCCTGCTCATTGTCTCCTTTTGGTGCCCTATACTTTGGTATGGAGCATGTTTATGTAAGGGAATGTTTTGTGTTGCAAACATAAGCAGAAAAACCCAATAATTAAAGGAGCCCCTTTATTAACAGAGCTGAAGTTTAAAGAAACTGGCCTTTCTGGCTATTTTTTGTAGTGGTAAGATGGAGGCTGATACACCACCAGTTGTAATGGTAGACAAAAGAATATCTTGTCGTTGCAACCAGGAAATATAAAACCCATCAGGGCATAGATGCAACCTTTCCTTCTGGGGGAGAGGTCCAAAACAAAGAGAGATTCAGAATATTCTGGATGTTCTTTTCCTGTCCACTGTGATTGTTGTGAGCCTGCCTAATAGTTCAATTTATTTTGATGTATGGATGTCTATAGGTAGAAGCAATACTAAGTGATGGACCAAGGTCTTTTGTGGGACTGAGTTCATTTATCACTCACTCAAGTACAACTCCTTCATTTTGGGAGAATCCCTTTATTAATGTTGTTTATTGTCATTTTTGCTTGTATGTTTAGTTCATATTTTTCTTTTGAAGTATAATTACTGACAACCTCGTGGTTTACAAAGTTGAAGTTCAATAATTTTCTCCTATTTGTAAGAAACTGAGTATACTTTTACCCTTCGCTTCTAAGATTGTTTTTTTCCCCTAAAGTCATTATCAAAATAATTATTAGAACCTGAATTGGGCAGAATGCTCGCTCTGAGAGAACAGCCACTTCCCAGATATCAATGATTGTGTGTTATGTAGGCCACTCCCAGTTTGCACCCCAGATAACAGCCATCTATACTTAAGGTTCCTAAGAGTTTTGAGTGTGACAAAGCTGAGTTGTCTGAACAACCATTCATGAGTTCAGAAAAGATGGTTGATGAGCTTAAGCATATATACCTTGGCCAACTGGTGCTTCCAAAATTTCAAGGTCAATCATAAAGTAAAAACACAATGATAAGTAACATCAGAAAATGGGGAGCAAGCACCACTCAGCCCCAAATCACAGTGTACTGAAGACGACCCATTCTGTTTACATGGGATCTGACAAGACACTGAATTCCATCACAGACCCAGTAGGAACATTGGAGGCAGTCATTCCCTAGCACCCGTCTCTGTCATCTTGGGACCTAAATCTATGTCTTTAATGAACTCCACTTGGAAACATAAGTTTTATGTAAGGCTTTGACTTTTTGGTGGCTCAATTGTAAAGCTTACCATATCTATTGAGGGAGAATTTGCTGCTAAATGTTGGAGAATGAGCAGTGGATGGTCACCTGTAATAGTCTCTGAAATAGTCTCCTCAAACTGAGGACAAAGCAGCATAAAAATCAAGTATGGAAGGCAGAATTTTAGTCCTAATGTCAGCTAGCTATGTGATTTTAACCAAGTCTTTGACCTCTCTGAGTCTCAGTTCCCTCACTTATAAAATGAAATAGTTGGACTAAATGATATCTAAGCCCCAAAGGGCTGTAACACTCTAACATATCTAGTATTCTATGTTCTTTGTGCCAGCACCCAATGTTCTAGAGTTCTAAAATTTTGTTTTCTTACGTTCTATTCTGAGCTTCTTTCCAGTTTTAGCATTCTATGTTCTAAGGTTCCAGCCAGCTCTGACATCTACTCTAACATTGCACTACTGTTTGGTTCTATGGCATAGGGCAATGGGGTCTTCATATTTTTACTCTATAGTTTTTTGCTGAAAACAGGGACCATCAAATGAGGTAGCTTTCCATACAGTATAATTTTTTTTTGCTTTTTGGAGGGCAATTGGGGTTAAGTAACTTTCCCAAGGACACACGGCTAGGTTTTTGTTTGTGTGTGCATTAAGTGTCTGAGGTTGGATCCGAACTCAGGTCCTTCTGACTCCGGGGCTGACACTCTACTCACTGCGCCACCTAGCTGCCCCTCATACAGTATAATTTGAAGAGTATTTTGTGTATTTCTTCCTTTCACCCAGTCAAAAGTATGTCAGTCTACTTTCATGCTGCTGCATCAGCTGATATTATTTTAATGCCCTCCTCTGAGTTAAGACTTTAAAGGTTTCCCTTCAACATAAAAATGATGGGATGATATCTTAAGATACTATTGACCTGCTCTTGGGGTGTAGGGATGGGGAGCATGGTAAAGTAGAAAGGGGGCTGAAATTGGAGTCAGAAGATTGGGGGTGAATCCAAACTGTGGCATTGACTGTATAAAAATGAGCAGATAACTTGGCCCCTTTGAGTCAGCCTGTTTTCTTTCCTGGAAAATAGAAGTGATAATATACTGTTGACTACTTTATTACTACTATTCCCCAGGATTGTTATGAGGAAAGTGCTTTTTAAACTTCAAAGTGCTATATAAATATGTGCTATTACTATTAAGAGAAAGAACATTGTCTTGGGAGTTGGTCCTAGCTCCCCAATTTGGCCCTGCTATAGCCATCCACTGTATGCCCCAAGGTAAATCCTCTTTCTGGTGACTTTGTTTCTTCTTCTGCAAAATGAGGTATAATGTAGGTGAGGTATAATGAAAAGAGTACTAGCCATGGAATCAGAAAACTTGGATTTGAGGCCTAACCCTTCCATTTATTCTCAACGGGACCTTGCACAAATCCCTTCCCATATCTTTTTTTTTTCCTAAAGCAATTGGGGTTAAGTAACTTGCTCAAGGTTACACGGCTAGTCATTATTTATGCGTGGGTGCTCATTTTCTGAGGCTGGATCTGATCTCGGGTCATCCCAACTCCGAGGCCGGCACTCTTACTCACTGCGCCACCTAGCCGCCCCTTTAGGGCAATTGGGGTTAAGTAACTTGCCCAAGGTTACAGGGCTAGGTTTTTGTTTGTATGGATTAAGTGTCGGAGGCCGGCTCCGAACTCAGGTCCTTCTGATTCCAGGGCCGGCGCTCTATTCACTGCGCCACCTAGCCGCCCCTTTTAAAATGTTCTTTTTTTTTTTTGGAGGCCAATTGGGGTTAAGTAACTTGCCCAAGGTCACACAGATAGGTTTTTGTTTGTGTGTGCATTAAGTGTCTGAGGCCGGATCCGAACTCAGGTCCTTCTGACTCCAGGGCCGACACTCTACTCACTGCACCACCTAGCCGCCCCTTCCTTCCCATATCTTGAGTCTGAATGTCTTCCTCTATAAAATTAGAAGGTAGGCCTAGATTATCTCAATGTTCCTCCAGTTTTAGGGGTATGATTCAAATGCCTTGGAAAAATTACTTTAATCAGTGAATTTATCAGAATAACTGCACACATTTCTCCACTCTCTGAGGGCCTGGGATTCCAAAGAGGTAAATTTGGGAGCTTTTGGCATAATGGAAAAAGCCCTGGACTATGAGTTAGGAGACCCGAGCTCCAGCCCTTATTAGCTATGTGACAAGTAATTTATGCGAAATCATACACATTGTGAAAAATCTAATGAAAAAGAATTTTATTCCATGTGAACTGTGGTGCCAGAAAAAATGTTCTAGGGTTCCTCTAGTTTGCATTCTTAATGGATTAGGATACACAAAGCTCAATAAAACTATTACCCAAAGGAATAATTTGCATAATTTAAATCTTCTTTGTCATTTGCTCATTTTCATATCATAAAACTAGCATTTCCATTAAAATGCTATTAACAACATTTCCTTTCTGTATTCGTGACAATTTAGATTGAAATCTGATCCCTGGTATTACCCCCTGCATTGATGACAGTTTGGGGTTTTTTGCTTTCTCATTTCTGTCGATGGCATATTTTCGCTATGAGTGCATTTTCCTCATTTGTGTAAAAGCTTTGGATTAATAGCCTGTGAGTGATATCTGTAAAGATTGAAGGTGCCTTTTGTCCTAAGATTATTCATCAGAATTCAGAAAAGATTGTCATTTGCTGCCATTTCAGTAGTAAGACTGCCCTGAGACATTGTTAATATTTGGGGAAGCCCAGGACTCAATTTACATCACAGATGCTTAGTGTTGATTGGAATTTCAAAGGTCATCTAATTCAAAACCTGTCTGGAGTTTGAATCCCCTCTACAACATGCTGGTTAGACAAATGGTACCTAGTCTCCACTTGGAGACTTCTAGAAAGAAAAAACTCATTTTCTTTATCAGCAGCCTTTTCAAATATTGAACAGCTCCTTACAAAGTTTTTCCTTTTATTAAGCCATGGCATAGTTGATGTAACATAGAAGATAGAACATTAGCCTTACCTGAGTTTGACCTGCCTCAGTCCTTTCCATATGTGACCATAGAAGTCACCTATCCTTTCAGTTTCCATTTTCCCATCTTTAAAACAAGAATAACATTATTGGCATAATCCATTTTGTGGAGCAAAGTTATGGGAAGATATAGATGAGAGTCACAAGAGGAACAGAGTTGTGGTTTTGACTGTATGAGGGGATATTCACATTGATGTGAAGATCAAAGATCCATTTGGGTACCTACATCAGAGGGTTGTTAGGAGCAAAGTGTTTGGCAAGTCTCAAAGAGCTATGTAACAGAATTTTTTAAGTTCAAAGGGATTTGAGCAGCCATCTTATTCAATCTCTGCCTGAAAAGGAATCTCTGTAACATACTCAACAAATGTTTATCCAGTCTCTGCATGAAGGTCTCCAATTGGGGTAATGGACTACATCTATAAGCAGCCCATTCCAGTTTTAGATAGCTCTAATTGTTAGGAAGTTTTTTTTTTCCCTTAAATTAGGCTTAAATTTGCCTGTTTATAACTTTTACCCATTACTCCCATTTTTGCTTTCTGAGACTAAACATATCAAGTTGTTGGGTTGTTTTTTTTTTACATGACAACTCTTCACATATTTGAATACAACTACCATGTACCCCACTGAGTCCTCTCTTCACCAGGCTGAAGACAGTTCTTTTGAATGATCCTCATATGAAATGTTCACAGGACTCTTAATCATCCTGATTGTTCTCCTGTGGTTGCTTTCCAACTAATCAATATACTTCTAAAACTGTGGTATTCAGAACTGTGAACACACTACTCTAGATGTGATCTGACTAGGACAGAATAGAGCAGGATCCTCCATCACTTTCTTATTCCTGGAATAAGAACTTTTTTCTCTGAATGCAACCCAATGTCATATTACTTTTTATAAACTGCCATGTGACTAATATTGAGCATCCAGTCTACTAAAACCCAAAGATGTTTTTCAGAGAAACTTGTCTAACCATACCTCTCTAATCTTGTATTTGTAAAGTTGATTTTTAAAATCCAAGTCTAAGTTTATATTCCAGAAAGGGAAGATGTGATTTAAAAAAAAAAAAACAAACCAGCATGGGTTCTAGGTCAAGTGACCAAGATGAAATATTAGGCATTTTCTCCAGTCCTCATTAACTCTCAGATAAAAACAAAACCAACACCCCTCCTTCCCTAAGGGAAAAAAATGCTCTAGCCTCTCAAGACCTTTTTGGATCCTGACTCTGACATCCATTGTGTTAGCTATCACTCTTGGCTTGGTGTTTTTGATGAACATAACATCTTTGCTTTTATTCAAATCACTTTTTTTAAAGGACTTAATAGCACAGGGCTAAGCACAGACCTTTGGGGTGCTTCATCTAGCTATCATCTAGTAGACATCTCTCCATCTTCTCTAATAGAATACTAAAACAATTCATGTTTTTTGCTAAAAATCTTTATCTACAGCAGTCTTAGTACAGTACCTGTTCATTAATCTTGTCAAAAAAGGAAATGAGGGTAATACAGCATGACCTGTTCTTAATGAAGCAATAATATTTTGCTTCTGTGTCATCTAAATTTCCCTCTGTATCCCTTTCCTCTTCAAAAATGAAATCTTTATAACAAAGAGTTTTGTTTAAAAAAAGGAAAGAGGGTAAAATTCAGCAAAATTGATCAACATATAAAACAATCTGATTTTTATATGAAATGGTCCACAATCATAGACCCCTTTACCAAAGAGTGGGAGGTAGATGGAGATGTCTTTTCACTTCATCTTCCTTGAGCAAGGCTTGTTCTTTGTAATTCTTCAATCTTAATTGTTTTATGGTTTTATGCAGATACTTGAAATATTTTAAAGTCCCCAGTCTCCCATTATAGAATATACTTCTTCCCCAAACAAGAGTAATTTTAAGTGGGACCTCCTTCTGCATTGAAACGAGATTCCCTCTTTCCTCCCTATTTCATCCCTTACCAATTTGCCACTTTACCAATCCTCTTGTAGCTTTTCTTGCTGAGACTACAGGAGAGATATATTCATTGTTCTATCTTCCAGCTCTCTTCTACCCTTTCATATGCCATCCCCTTCTCCAATTTAGTCAGCAAAAGTACATTGATTCATGTTTGTGGATGGGTTGTGGGATTTAGTCTGATGTTTCAGGCTTCTCCATTTGCACTGCTCACTTTCTTTAAATTCTACTGTCTCTACTTATCTCCTTATATACATACTTTCAGAAGGAAGCACCCGAATAGCTCCTCTGATGTTGTTGTTTAAACCTAATAGGTAACTCTCTTTGTTTTTTCTTTTAAAAATGTCTAGAAATGGGTGTGATTTAATTGCTTTTTTCCTTCATTAGTAATTGTGTGTATTTACTTTGTGTTCTGCTGTTTAGGGTACTTACAAGTTGAATAATCTACTCTTTTTTTAAAGTGATGTTTAAAGTACATCTCTTTTGTTAAATATCCATCTTTATTAATTTATTATTGGGCTGAAATGTGTAGGGTGTGTAATTTTGAATTGCATTTTGTTCCTTTACTTTTTAGAACATATATTCCATTCCCTTCTGTGGTTTTTGGTGAATGCAGAATAGTCTTGTGTTATTTGAATTTCATTTCTTTTATATTTGAATTTTTTATTTATTTAATTTATTTATTATATTTGAATATTTCTCCTGGTCAGTTGCAGAATTTGCTGTTGGTCATTAGTTAAATTTAAACATCATGTATCTTGGAATTTGAATCGTAATCATTATCTAGAAGCAATGAGTGGGAAAGGTGGCATTGGTATTCTAGACAGAATTTCTGCTGCCTTGGAGTTCCCTAACCTAAGGATGGCCCCAAGCAGCCAGGAATCCACTTCTCTCTCCCTTTCCAGTTTCGGTATCTCCCTCTCTACCTACTATGCTGGGGCATCTCTATCTGATGTTTGTTGCTACAGGACAATGTGAGAAGTACAGGGGTATATGCTGTGCAGTAGCAAGAAAATCCCTGAGTGTGTTCCAAAGAATAAACCAGTGGGGTTGGTTTGTGTGCTATACTGGATTATGAAAGCCCATGGAGGGAAGGCACTGAGTGAGTGCCTAAATTAAGGTTTAGGATTTACCACTGTTACTTCATTAAACTGTCACCTCATTGGTCTTCTTCCTTTCTTTTGGCCTATAGAAATAGATGTGATTGCTCTATCTTTGGTGTATAATTCTTCTTTTAGGTTTTTTTTTCCCCTTGGGGGAGGAGGAGTGTTGGTTTTGTTTTTCTGAGAGTTAGTGTTTCTGGATATTCATCATTCCACTTCCCCTTTAATGATCCATTCTAAAAGTCTTTCAGGAATTGAAGTCAAGCTATAGCCTTTGTACTCCTAATTTTTTTGAAAACCAAGACAATCTTGTGGTACTTCTCCTGCTTTCTATGATTTTTCAAATACTGTTGACAGTGGGTCATCAATCACATCTGCCTATTCTTTAAAGTACCCGAGTATGTAGTTCATCTGGGCCAGGTGACTTGAATTTTTAAAGAGAAACTCCATGCTCTCTTACTATCTCCTTATTTATCTTGGATATCAACTTTCTTCTTAGCCATTTTTTGTTCAGTCATTTCCAGTACAAAGGTCATATTGTTTGGCAGAAAAATCAGAAGCAAGATAGGAATAGAGCTGCTCAGCCTTCTGTTATCTGTCAGTTATCTTCATCCACCCAAAGTAATAGTCCTTTCCTTTCTTTGATCCCATTTTTCTTTCAATATAGTTTTAAAAGAACCTTTTTATGGTCTTTACTTTTCCTTTCCAGTTTTGGCTAATTCTGAGCTTTAGAATTCTTGAAACTATTTTTACAGGATTATGCTACACTTTATTAATGTAATTTGTCTTTGTTTCTCTGTGTATATATTTTTTTAAATCTGTGGGTTAAGGATTTATTTGTGCAACCACATTAACTTCTTCATAAAACTCCCATTTTTGACCCTCACTGGACTTGTTTACCCTTTGTGTCTTCAAATTTTCACTCTTAAGAGTTTACCATCCCAGGGAGGCTAGGTGGTAAGGCAAATAGAGCACCAGCCCTGGAGTCAGAAGGACCTGAGTTCAAATCCAGCCTTAGACACTTAACACAAAAACTAGCCCTGTGACCTTGGGCAAGTCATTTAACCTCAGTTGCCCTCCAAAAAGGGAAGAAAAAAAAAGAGTTTACCATTCCTCCTAGGTTAACTTCTATTGTAGAATTTTAGCCCATGGGATTTTACCTCTTCCTCCTTTGAAACTTTTGAAATCTGGTTTCTCAAAATCTAGGGTTCATTTCAGACTATACTAGTATTTCCTATATCACATACTGTAACAGGTAGTGGTCACACCATCACCTCGTCCTGGAGTTCCCTTCATTTCCATTTCATGAACTAGTTCCTCCTTACTGTTAGTGCAACTTTTTGAAGCATAAAATTATCATTAAGGCAAATCAAGGAGGTATTAGGTGTTCTTCCTTTGTCAAAGAGAGCACCACAAGCAGCTGTCTGGATAATTAAAGTCCCCTGTCATTACTATACCATGCTTCTGTGCCAGACTTGTGATCTGTTTCCCAAACTCTTAATCTGATTCCTCCTTCTGTCTAGGTCATTTGTAGTATATGCTGATGACAAAATCATTTCTTTTTTTCCTCCATTGACCTTCACCCAAGTGCTCTCAGCTATGCTTCCCATCTGCTTCTTGGGTTTCCTCACAAAATATACCCTCTTAATACATGATGCTACCCCACCCACATACACACTTTTAATTCTGTTCCTTTTTAATAAGTATACCTATCCAGATCATATTCCAGGCAGAAATTTTATCTGTTCTCTATGGCTCCTTCCTCATAGGCATACAAAGGCATTTAACCCTTTCCCTCATCCTATACCTTATGTCCTTTTTATTTTAAAGTTCTTTTCATTAAATGTATAAGACCAGGCAAATACATTTTTACCAGCCTTTGTTAGGTGCATCTCATCCATGGATAGGAGCCTGTCATTTCTCTAGCAAGTTCCATTTTCCAATACCACTTTTCCAAGTCAGTCATTCAGTCTATCTATCTTTTCTTCTCCCTTTTTCTTTCTTCCTTCCTTCTTTCCTTTTTTCTCTATCTTTCTTTCTTCCTTCCTTCTTTCTTTCTTTTTTCTCTCTCCCTCCCTTCCTCCCATCCTCCCTCCCTTTCTCCCTTCCTTCCTTCCTTCTTTCATTCCTTCCTTCCTTCCTTCCTCCCTCTTCTCTTTCCCTCTTTCTTTCTCTCTGTCTTGTATTCTATGCCTTCAATGGGCAGCAATGAGGAGAACATAGCCTGTGACACCATGATCTTCAGTATCTTGCTCAAGATTTGGTGATTTTAGGCACTACTTTTTTTTAAAGTATTTTTTCAACTAATAAAATTCTGTCTTCTTTCCCTCCTGCCTTCCCTTATTCCTATTGAAAAAGGGAGAAATATAAAACTTTTCTAACAAATCTACATAGTTAAACAAAACAATTTCCTATATTGGTTTGGCAATACTTTTAAAGGTTCCTTTTGTAAGTATTATTTGTGCCCATGTAAATCACCAGAGGTGGGTAGTAGTCATCCATTCTGACAGATTTGCCATCAGTCTTAGAAACATATCCCAGAAAGATAACACACCTTTCTGTTGTGGTTTCAGATTTACAAACAGCTGCCTCAGTATCCCTGATTAGGGATTCATTAGCTACCAGTATTCTTCTTTCTCTAGCTCTTTTTGGGTGATCTATGGCCCTTCTTTATCATTCCTTGAATGTCAAGAAGCTACTCTCTCTTCAAAACACATGCAGCTCTTTGTTCTTCAGGAAGACCCTCAAATTTGCTTTCATGGACCAAAGTGTACAATTGTCTTTTTCTTTCCTTTCCTCCTTTGTGTGACATTCTTCTATCCTCTCTCTTTCCCTGTCTTTAAGTTTTGATTTATTTTGTTTTTATATTACAAAATTTTACAGATTGCCTGTGAGGTTTCATATAACAAATGAAAACAATTAAGTAAAATTAGCAATATAATGACCTCATCTGAAAATTCATGCAACATTTCACATTTGTAGTACCTCCTTACACCACTTCTATTTTTTAATTATTTTGTTTTAATTAATGAAAATCAGGTTTTTTTTCCTCTTACTTCCCACTTCATTGAAAAGAAAAGAAAATCCCTTATTACAAATATGCACAATTAAGCAAAACAAATTCTCTAATTGTGTTCACAATATACGTGTCTCCTTAACACTTACTAGGCGTGTGACCTTGGGCAAGTCACCTAACCCCAATTGCCCTGTCTGTCCCCCTCCAAAAAGCAAAAGAAAAACCCAATTCATTAGTTCTCAGTCAAAATATTGTTAGTTTTTTATTTTTGGGGTTTTTTGCCATCACTCCTCTGGAACCATGGATGGTCATTGTTTTCATCAATTCATACAGCTTTCAAAGTTTTTTGTCTTTTCAGTGTTGCATGATATAAATTATTCTCTTGGTTCTGATTATTCTTCATCAGTTTACAGAAGTTTTCAAAATGGATATGTTTTTATAATGTTGGTATTGTAGTATATGTTGTTTTTTGGCTTCTGCTTACTTTACTCTGCATCAATTGATGTCTTTCCAATGTCTCTTTGAAATCATTTGTTACCTCATTTTTTACAGCACAACAGTATATCTTCATGTTCATGCTGTTGTTTCAGTCTTACCCAACTCTTCATGATCCCATTTGGTGTTTTCTTGGCAAAGATACTGAAATAGTTTGCCATTTTCTTCTCTAGCTCATTTGACAGATGAGGAAACTGAGACAAACAGGGTTGAGTGACTTGCCCAGGGTCATACAGCTAGTAAGTATCTGAGACTGGATTTTAACTCAGTCTACCTGACTTTAGGTCACTGTGCCATCTAGCTGCCCTTCATATTCATATGCTAAAACTTATTCAGCTGTTCTCACTTCTCTTTAAGTTTCCAGTTTTTTGCCATTACAGAAAGAGCTAAGATATCTATCTATCTAAAACCTTTTCCTATTTCTTTTTATCTTTTGGAGGTATAGAGCTAGCAGTGGTATAGCTAGACTAAAGGGTATGCTCTGTTTTGTGTATAAATTATTTTGGGGGTATAATTCCAAGGTTCTTTCCAGAGTGATTATATCCATTCATAAGTCTACCAATAGTATAGAAATATATCTATTTTCCTATAGTCATTCCAACATTTACCATTTTTTTGTTATCACTCTCAATTTGATGAGTATATTCTACTTTCTAACCTCTTCACAAAGGTCAATAGCTCTTCTGTCATTTCAGATCTTCTGCTTCTTCAAAGTTCTCATCTCTCTATCTCTTTTTCAAAGGAATACTTAATTGATAGGGAGGGCAGGGACTATTTTATTTTTATCTTTCTATCCCTAGCACCCAGCACATAGTAGGCACTTAATAAATGTTTGTATATGATTAGTTGTCCTTAATAATCTGGAGTATAAAAAGAGTGTTCCTGGCCCCCTTCTCCTTTTCTAGAAGATAAAACTAGCCTACACTTGGAACAGAGATAACAGTCACTTGACTGTGACAAAAAAATATATACTCTGTATATCATTGCAGAATTCTTCCTGGTTTTTATACTGATTGATATTCTCAGCCTTATTAGTTGAACTGCTTATGGAATTTTATTCTTTGCTTCCTAAGCAACACCTTAAGAGCACTACAGCTTTTGATTACTTTACTTGACAGTCATACCCAACTTTTTTCCCTAGTCAGCACACAGTTTACTTCTTTCCCCTTCTCTCGCTGACCTTTTATTCACCCATTAATTTATCTTACTTATCAATTGGTTTTATTTGCCTTTTCTCACTACCCTTGCCAATTATTTTTCCCTTGAATGCTTCTCTTCAGATTTTTACTCCTCAATCCTTTTGTTAGATTGAGTCTTCATTCAATTTATCCTGAAATTCTCTCCACTTTATCATCCCCTAAATCCAATCTCTGGCATTCTTTATACATTCAGCCACCTCCAAATCACTTTTACAAAGTCTTCGTCCTTTTTTGCTTAAAACCTCCATTATCTAACTCTTCTCACAATTCTTCTCCCACCATAGCCCTAAAATCAATATGAGTTTCTGTTTAGTTGTTTGTTTCAGCAGAATATAAGCCCCTCAAGGCCAGGATTGTTTGATTTTTGTCTTTTGATCCCTAGCACCTAACAAGGATTCTTGCTGTCACTGAAAGTATTTAAGATGTGACTTGAATGGCCAGTCATCAAAAATATTGTAGAAGAAATTCTCCAAGGTTCTATGTTGATAAGATTCCTTGGTTAAAAGACTCACTGGTTTCAATGTCATGGCAATCAAAAGAGAAATACAGAGAGAGAAACCCAACTGTGCTATTCATAGACTATTTCCTTTGAAATGATCTATCTGTAAGAAAAAGCAATGAATTATTCATTGATATACTGAGTTTTGATGAAGGCCCAACCAATTAGAGTTTATGATATCCTCTGTCATCTGAGGACATGTTTCCCAACTATTTGTCCCCCTACTTTTCTAACTGAGGTCCTCCTTCTATGCCTTCCCTAAATTTAAGGCTTGGTTACTTTAGCAAGAGTCTTAAAGTATCTAAAGACAGTGATAGTGTTAGTTTTGAGTACCAAAGATAATGATTTACATTTTGTGTGCACGGGGAAAGGACTTGTGTCTGTCAATCATATTATGATTAATCTCAACTGGCAAGATTTGGGCATAGATTGAATAGGCCAAAGATGAAGTCTGGAATGCTATGAGCCCTATTGTCACTGAAAAATAAACTTAAACTAGCTATCTTGAACTGTGTGGAATTAATGGAATATTATATGATCCTAGGAAGTCAGGTGATTCTCTTAGCCTCAGTTTTCTTATCTGTAAGAGGGAAATAAAAGTAGTACCTACCTCACAGGGTCATTGCGAGGATCAAATAAGATCAAATGTAAAATGCTTTCCAACCTTTAAAGTGCTATATAAATGTTACCTATTATTACTGGAGAGGAAAGAGATCTGGTTAGAGACCATATAATTCAACCTTCTTATTTTACAGAGAAGAAAACTGAGACCCAAAGCAATACAGTGATTTGTCAAAGGTCATACAGTGAGTTAGTGGCAGAGCCAGTCTCTTGTCTTCTAGTCTCTTTCTTTCTACTCATCAGAACTTAATTATTTCAGCAGTATCCAACTAAAATAATGCATAGATATTTCTTTAAAATGAAAAAGTCATGCCAAAGGTAGGCAATTTATATGGTTTCTTTGTGAACTCAAAGTGGAAAAAAAATATTAAAAACAAAATCAGTTGTGGTTCTGGGTAACATTTCTTTCTTCTCACATCTTTGATAGGATTGTTATGATAGCTTTTCCCCCAATACATTTGTGTCTACTTTAGTTGTACAATTATTATACTCCTAATAATTGGAGTTGTGATAAATGAAAATTAGATTGAAAATATTTTATATTTGGCATCAGGAGACCTGAGCTCAAATGTTGGTTAGACTATTAACTTGCTATAAGATCCCCACCTTTAGAGTCTGTAGCTTACTTCTCTTTAAAAGGAAGAGATTGAACTAGATACTTTCTAAGGTCATGCATAGCCCTGACTTTCCTTATTCTGTATTGTAACATACTATGATGTAAGATTCTTTCTAACCCTAACATTTTGTTTTAAGATCACTCTAGTATTCTGTGCTCTTAGATTTCTTCCAACCCTAATACTTATGCTCTCATCTGTTGTCTGGTAAATGCAATAAAGGAAGTTCTTTTTGTTTGTTTTTATGTACTTCAGATCTGAACAATGTAATAAAATATCAGGAATGAGAGAAGAATCCAGAGAGGGAACAGATGAACCACAGCCAGCAGAAATTTTTGATGCAGAGGCTTATATGAACAATGAAGCCAGTTTACCCTCTATCTGCCTCAAGCAAGTATTCCCAAAGTATGCAAAGCAGTTCAACTATTTGCGTTTGGTGGACAGGATGGCCAATCTATTTATCCGATTCCTTGGAATAAAGGGGACAACAAGGTTGGGACCAACAGGGTTCCGCACCTTCATCAGGTTGGTAAGGCCAGACTTTACTCTGTATTTTCTTAAGCTATATATGGAATATCCCTGTCTGTCTCTACTAATTTGGAGCACTCAAGTGTTGCTCAGTGGAAAGAGTTTTGGCATGGAATTAGAGGACTAGGTTCAAATTCTGTCTCTGATGATTATTACTTTTGAGACCTTGAAGCAGTCACTTAAACTTACTGGTCTCAGCTTCTTCACCTAAAAAATGAGGGATTTCAGCTACATGTCTTCTGAGAGCTCAGTTCTAGAATTGTGATCTTATCACCACCACATTTTCCTAAAGCTTTAATAAAGCACTTTATGTACATTATCTCATGGTCTTTAATCCTTGAAATTCCCTGTGAAGTAAGTGAACCAACCAAGTGTTACTATCACCATTTTATAAATGAAGTAATCAGAGCTCAGGGAGTTGATCAGGGCTTCTCTCTCCTAGGCCACAAATTATTCTATTCTGATTCTCCAAGTAAGTCACATGTGTATATGCACACACATGTACATATACATATGTATAAATGTGTATATGTATACATATACATGTGTGTTGTGGAGGTATGCATGTATATGTATACATATACATGTGTGTTGTGGAGGTATGCATATATATATTTATATTTCTTCTGAAAGAAAGGTAAACAGAGGAAAGATAAAAGATTGAATAGGTTTGCTCAACTTTTAATACAGATCACAGCCACATTAAGAAAAAACATGGTAAGGGAGATAGAGAGCTGGCCAAGAAGGGCCGAGTTCTAGTCCCACCTCTAACTAACACTAGCTTTGTGACTCTGAGCAAGTCATATAACTTCTCTTCATTCTAGCCCATTCTCTAAGACTAAAAATTACAGAAAAGGTAACAACCTTCATTGGTAAGGGGAGTTTTCTCACCTAAGGTTCTCTATTGCAGGGAAATAACGGGTCCAGGCCCTATCTCTATGCTTATAATAATTATGGTATTTATATAGTCCTTTTTAGTTTACAATATATCCATCATCTCCATTAATCCCCACAGTTTATCACCTTTGTGACCTTTCTGGGCTGTAATGTTCTTATCCATCAAATGAATGAATTGCATTATTCTCTTCTAGTTCTAAAAGTATATTTGTATATGAATGCATGCATGCATACATATATGTGTTTATGTTTACTTCAATATTTAATGTATCAATGATTTCAGTTCAGTTGTATAAACATTAATCAAATACCTATGATGTGCAGAGTACACACAGACAAGAATGAAACAAAGTTTACATTCTACTTTGGGGATACTTTTGGGATATAGATAGGTATTGTGTAATGATAATTAGAGCTCCATTAGCTGGGGGGATTTGAGGAAGCCTTCTCAGAGGAGGTGGCACCTGAGCAAGGCCAAATATCAAAGGACTCTGGGATGCTGAGAAGAAGATGGAGTGCATTCTAGGCATGGGAAATAGACATGGAGATTGTACAAAGGAGTGTCAGGTTGGGGAAGTGGCTAATAGCTCTCATTGACTGGAATGTAGAGTTAGTTCATCAAGGAAACAGTATGCTGTAAGGCTAGAAAAGGGAAGAGAGGGTCAGTTTGTGGAGAGCCTCAAAGGCCAGACTGAAGAGTTTGGATTTTATCCTCTAGGCAGTCAGGAAACCACTGAGGGTTTTTTGAACAAGAGAATGACATAGTCAGGCCTGTGCCTGAGGAAAATGACTTTTGCCTGCTGTGCAGAGGATGGACTGCAAGAAGAGAGAGTCTGGAGGTGGGGAGACCAGTCAGAAAACTTTTGCAATAGGTCAAGTGATAGGTGATGAGGGTGGGAATCAGGGTGGTAGAAGTGTGACTGGAAAGTTAGGGGTAGTTGCAAGAAATATTGTGGAGATAGATTTGGTAAGATAATGACAAATGCTTGGCTATAAGCAGTGGGAGACACATAGAAGTCAAAGATGATTTTAAAGCTATAAGCCTGTGTGACTTGGAGGATGGTGATACCCTCTACAGGAGAAAAGATAGGTTTAAAGACAAAAATTCAGCTCCAAATTGAACATATAGAGTTTGAGATATCCACAGATATTTGCATTGCTGTGAGTTTTTCCTGTACCAATAAAAATTGCAACCTACTCCATTAGTAAATGGAGTTGCTTTGATTAAAAAATAATCATGATGTGGCCAAAGTTCTGGTCATAATTCTCTCTGGACTTAGCTTAGCTTAGGTGTCTCAGATGGCATATACACAACCTATCATTGGAAAGGTCCTCAAAGCCTTTTCTGTTTAGGGGAACCTACCTGAGATTACATTCCCCTGACATATAGCCTTCAACAACGAAGAGTCCCCTCCAAACCCAGAAGAGACAGCAAGGTTATCAGTGGAAGGCATGTGTATATAATGCATGATAAAAGCTTAATATAGCAGGGATCTTAATTATTTTTTAACTCCCTGTAACAAAAATACAGTAAAGTAGATAGAGTCCAGGAAGACAGCTCAAATTCTGACATTGATTGGCTGTGTGAACATGGATCTGTCAGGTTAATCTCTTAGAGTTTCAAGTGATCTGTAAAATAAGAATAATAATAATACCTATCGTGCCTTCATCATGCTTTTATTATAAGGCTTAGATAAACAATATATGTAAAGAGCTTTCCCAAACATAAAATTCTATAAATTTCTATAATAATTATAATTATGCTATAACTATTATTTCTATACTAAAATTATTATTTAATAATAATTGTTATTGTTAAATTTTTTTTATAAGAAACAGGAGGGGATGGATGAGTAAAGGAGAAGTTAGAGCCAGGAAGGACTTCAGAAAGTTAAAATACAGAATATTCAGAGTGAAAGGGACCTTCGATCATAGAATGTTAGACGTGAAAGGGGCTTTAGAACAAAGAATGTTATAACTGGAGAGAGGAGCCTGATATAATGAAGAGAACACTGGATTTAGGATTGAAGGACCTGGATGTGAATTCTTACTCTGCTACTATTTATTATCTGTGTAAACATGGCCAAGTGACTTCTTCATTACAGAATTAAAGATTTTGAACACATTGTCTCCCAGGTTTAAATTGCTGATCCCATAACACTTAAATGCTAAAGCTGGGATAAGGAAAACCTTATATGAGGATTGTTTCAACATGGTCTTGTTCAGCAGAGCATAAGGAGATGACCTCAGAAAGGGGATTAAAGTGAAAATTGTCCAAGTGGAAAGGTGACACAGTCAAAAAAAATAACATGATATTAAGCTGCTCTACTAGCAAGAAGTAAAAGATGCCAGCCAGGTATTGTATGGGAGGAAAATAAGATGTGCTGGCCATGTGGCAAGAGCAGACAGTGGCAGGTCGCCATCCACGGGGCTATACTGGCATCATTGTGCTGTCAGGAGAAAACAAAGAAAGCCTCCAGCAAGGTGGGTGGGTCCCCTATGGTGAACTTGGGAAGAAGAAAAATGGAAATCAAGGGGCAGCTAGGTGGTGCAGTGAGTAGAGCGTTGGCCCTGGAGTCAGAAGGACCTGAGTTCGGATCCGGCCTCAGACACTTAACTCACACACACACAAAAACCTAGCTGTGTGACCTTGGGCAGGTTACTTAACCCCAATTGCCCTCCAAAAAGCAAAAAAAAAAAAAAAAAAGGAAATCATATAGAAGGATCTGGCATGGATAGGCTGGTATTTGCATCATTGGAAGGTGAAATGGACACTCGGACAGAATCACCAGGCCAAGACCATCAGTAATCGAATTCAGGAAGCATTTATTAGCTGGCCAGTGGCAGTCCTAGGGACAAAGTCCTAGGAGCTGCCCCGAACCCCAGTAGACACACAGTTTAAATAGTCCAAAAGCTACCATCGTATCAGGGGCAGGCTGGTCGGGCAGGATATGGGGTGGGGGCACTCTTAGATAACGCAGGTTGTTCAGTGACCGAAGGGAGGATTCTTGGGTTTGGTCTGATGAGATAAGAGTGGGCTGGGGCACACTGGGTTAAAGATGTTCGATAACCTAGCAGAATGGAGGATTCTTGGGTTTACAAGAATTCAGGATACAAAGATGGGCCCCTCATAAGCCAGTGAAATGTCAAGGCATACTACTTCAGAAGGAACTTCTGAATTGATGAGATCCCATGTCCACATGCATATTTGAATATATTGGGCAGCATTCATAGATCCAGGAAAGTTATAGTCCTACCATTCTCTGCCCTGGTCAGACTAAAAGCTGGCTTTTCTCACAATCAGCTCCCACCAATCTTTTCAGTTTTATTTCAGACTATTCCTTTCCATAAATCTATATTCTAGTCACATCTGGCAGTTAGCTGTTCCCTGCCCTTTTCCCTCTACCTCTTGTCTCATCATATTTACACAGTCCATGTCTGGAATCCACTTACTCCTTATATCTACTTCATAGAATTATTGTCTTTCCTGAAGGCTCAGCTCAGGTGCCTTCTCCTCTACTTATTTTCCCTGATTTGTCCTCAGATTCTCAAGTTATCCTGAATTATACTTACATGTGGATATATCATCTCTAACATCCCTCTCCCACCATCCCAACCCCAAGCCCTTCGATCTCCTTGAGGACAAGACTGTTGTGTTTTTCTCATACTATTCTCAGTGCCTAGTATAGTGCTAGACATTTGAATATAAAAGGGCCTTATTAAGTATTTATTGTATAGTCCTTCACACCATATATTTGAAGGACTATTATGTGGAAAATATTTTGCTTGACCCCAGAAGGCAAAACTAAGACTAATAGATGGAAATTGCAGAGAGGCATATTTAGGTTCCATATCATGAATAACTTATTAACAATCATAGCTATCCAGATTGGAATATTCTGCCTTTAAAGGTAATGAATTCCTTATCACTGAAGGCTAAAAAGCAGAAGCTGGATGATCATTTTCTCAGGGATGTTGCAGGTAGAACTTTTGCTCGTATACTACTTGGATTAACTATAACCTCTTAGGTCTCCTCCAACTGAGGATCTGCAGTTTTAGAGAAATGTGAACCAGTCTGGATCTAGTTTTTAAGCTGTAGCATATATAGTATGCTTTCTGATTTCTCAGTCCTTTGTTCTCTATAATTAAAGTCATTTGCATGAAACACTGATTTTTGTTCTTCAAGAATCTATTAGTTCCTGCAGTCATCATTCCAGACTGTGGCCACACATTTGTTAGTGGAAATGATCATGAAGTGGAGAATTAAGAATGATGTCTTCAGGTGGGGAATAGATGGCATCAGCAGAAGGAAGGATTCAAAGAACATTTCTTCCCCTACAAATGTCTTTAGTAATTAAAATCCAGGAAGAAAAAATGCAGAAAATCTTTTATGACTGTTAATAAATTTTCGTTTCAAATTGCACCAAGAGATCTCAACAGCTCTTTAATATAAAAAATCCTTTCTCTGCTATTTACTTAAAGGATTTAATAACAAGTAGTTGTTCTTGCTATATTTTATCTTCTTGCTTCCTATTCTTTTTCATCATAAACTTAATATTTATCCAGATATTTAGATTCTAACTGAATACTGTGCCCTGAGAGTGACAAAAGATATGTAACTGGTAGGCTAGATTAAAAAAGGACATCAAGGGGGTGGCTAGGTGGCGCAGTGAGTAGAGCGTCGGCCCTGGAGTCAGAAGGACCTGAGTTCGGATCCGGCCTCAGACACTTAACGCACACACAAACAAAAACCTAGCCATGTGACCTTGGGCAAGTTACTTAACCCCAATTGCCCTCCAAAAAAAGCAAAAAAAAAAAAAAAAGGACATCAAGGGTCATCTAGTCTAACTCCTATCAATAGCATAACAGATGGATAGTTACTACCTATAGATAATAACAGTTTACAATGTCTCTGGTGCTTTACTGTTTACCAAGCCAGATCTTCCTAACAGCCTAGTAAAGAGTAGGTAATACAAGTCTCATCTCTATTTTACAGAGGAGGGAACTGATGGGAAGACTGACGTGCTGTGATTTGCTTGTGGTCACATAGATATTGAGAGAACCTGAAGTGCCATGATTTGCCCATGGTCACATAGCTATTAAGTAATAGAGCCAAGATGCAAAATCACAGAATGTTAGATCTGGAAAAGGGATTTGAAGAGATCATCTGGTCTCACCTTCTCATACTAGAGGTGAGAAAATGGAGACCTATAGAGGTGAAGCAAGTTATCACACAGTAACTGGCAAAGCTGGCAATGGGACCCAGGTTTCCTCCTTACCAACTCAGGGCTCTTGCCAGTCCACCATGCTGCCTCAGATCAGTGAAAGGTAAACCCTATTTATGTCTGTATCACCTTTCTGACAACTGCTCAAGTACAGACAGATCAAAAAAAAAAACATTCCAATTTAATTTATTTTCAGTGTCCATCTCTTATAATGTGTTGTATAGCTCAGCAACTTTACTAATGAATTATGCTAATGACAGTCTGGCCATATTATATTTTTCTTCTCTACCAATAAAATGAGAAATAATGAAGTGTCTCTCTCTCTTGTCTAGACTTAGTTCCATAAGGCATATTTTCATTTCTATCTCTCAGTAGGTATATGAGAGCTGAACATACTGTCATTCATCAAGCACCCCTCTTAAAAACTGCTAGGGTGAACAAAATTGGTTTGGTTTTCTTTTTTCAGATCCAGAAATCTGTTGTTGACATCTTCTTTTGAGGGAAAATGGATTTTAGTTAATTTCTTTCTGTTAAGATTATTAATTTGGGGGCAATCTATGCGATCTATGGTTGTTATTATTACTGTTATTTAGCAGTATCAGTTCTGTCTGACTCTTTGTGATCCCATGAACCCTACAATCCATGGAGTTTTTACTGGAGTGATTTGTCATTTCCTCTTTTTATAGATTAAGACAGACAGAAGTTAAATGACTTGCCCAGGGTCACATAGCTAGTAAGTGTGTGGGATTGGATTTGAGCTCAGGCCTTCCTGACTCTAGGCCTAGTGCTCTATCCACTAAGCCGCCCAGCTGCCTCCAATTCATTGTAATAACAGGTTTTTATCCTTCTTACAAAGGACTACTATACCCATTTGACTGCCCTGTCTGTACCATTCATTGCCTTCACAAGGAGATTCTAGTAGTCATCGAAATACTTGTTTATCTCTACAAACCAATGACACCTTAACATTTTATTAAATTAATCATTTGATAAAATTTCCTTCCCTCTAGCTTTGCCAATTGGTCTTAGGTAAAATTTTGAATCATAAAATGTTAAATCTGGAAGGGACCTTTAAAACACAGGATTTTAGAACATAGAACATGAAAGCTAGAAGGGACTTTGGAGCTAGAATGTTAGCTTAGGAAAGGACTTCAGAAGGCCAGCTAGTCCAGGTTGTTCATTTTACATGTAAAAACTATAGCCTAGAAAGGAGAAGTGATTTGCACAACTTTACATAGGATGCAGCCATTACTAGTTCTCTGGCTTTCTTACTCCCAACCCAGTGCTTTTTCTGATATACCAATCAATCAGTTAGTAAGCATTTAAGTACCTGCTTTGTTCTAGGCACTAGAGATAAAGAGGACCAAAAAAAAATGAAACAGTCCCTCTCCTCAAAGAGCTCTATTTTATGAGGGGTGGTAGGAACTTATATATACAAAATAAATGCAAAATAATGTGGTGTGGAGGCACTAACATCTGGTCTCATGGAGAGGATAAGGCTTGATCTGAGCTTTGAAGAAAGTAGAGCTGAGAAAGGCATAAAGCCTAAGCCCAGGCATGTAATTCCTTTAACAAAGGCAAAGAGATGAGAATTTTGTATGTGAGGAGCAGAAAGAAAATTGGCTGAAAAAACTGAAGAATGTGTGAAGGAGGGAGTGGGGTATGATTAGGCTAGAAAGTTAGGTTGGCATCATCTTGTGAATGCCAAACTTTTAAATGCCAAACAGAGGAGTTTGTATATGATCCTAAAGGAACCATTGGAATTGATTGAATAGGTAAAGGCCATGGTCAGATCTGTTCTTTAAGAAAGCCACTTTTGGAGCTATATGGAAGATGGCTTAGAGAGGAGAGGAACTTGAGGCAAGAAGAACAATTGGAAGACTTAAAATAATCCAGGTCAGAGGTTATGAGAGAGCCTAAAGTAGGTGGGTGGCCATGTGAATGGAGAGAAGGCATGGATACAAGAAATGTCAGGAGATGGAATCAACAAGATTTGGCAACTCTTTGGATGGGGTGAAGGACAGTGTGGAATTGAAGATGACTCTGAGATGGCAGGAAAGATGGTGGCACCCTAAACAGAAAAAGAAAGTTTAGAGGTTGGGTGCATCTGAGGAGAAAGAGGATGAGTTCTGTTCTGTTTCTGTGGAGTTTGAGAGGCTTATAGGACAACCATTTGGAAATGTCCAACATTTCCAAACAATCTCTCTTGCAAACAGCAGTACCTACATCCAGATCAACATTAAAATGTTCTGCCAAGAGTAGTGTCTTTTAAAGCCATATGGCAATGTCTACTAGCATGCAGGAGAAGTTCAGAAACAGGAAAGCTTTTAATATACTTGCATGTGATTCCTACATTCGACTTATCATAATTCAGTGCTGTACTGAATATAGTTCCCTTGCCAGCAAGTTCTGTGCATGAATTACTTCCTAAGTTAGAAATCTATATGGATAACAAAGCTTTCTTTATAGTTGTAACAAAAGAACTTTAACTTCAACAAACATTTAGAAAGTCCCTACTATGTGCAGAGATTGGCACTGGGAGAGATGTAAAAATTAAATAAGATATGATCCCTTCCTTCCTAGAATTTACCAGCAGTAGGACAAGTATTACACATACACAAATAACTGCAATAATAATTCACATTTCTATAGTATTTTAAAGCTGTTTCTTCTAGTAGTACTCTGAAGTAGATGTAGTCCAAAGCTAATTATCTTGATTTTACTTATGGGGATACTGAGGCTCAGAATAATGAGGTCACACAAGTAGTGGGTATCTGGGCTAAGATGTGGAGAGAGACTTAAACCAAGTACTTTATGTGGTCAGAGGAGGGAAAGATTATTCCTGACTTGGGAATATTGAGGAAGGCTTCCTAGAAGAGGTGATGTTTTAATTTTACCTCAGAGAATGTGTGGAATATTAGCAGGCCTACTTGTGGCAAGGGAGAGCATGCCTAGCATAGGAAATGACCTGAGTAAAAAGCTTGGAATTGGGACAAAGTTGGGTGACATGAGAGAGCTGTCCAATTTGGTTAAAGCATAGAACATAAGGAAGGGAATGGTGTAAAATAAGGTTAGAAAGGCAGAATAGTGACAAATTATGGCTTTAGCAACCATGCAGAAAAGACACAAACCCTCACCTGATTTCATATCATGACCCATGATTTAAACCAAGAGTGGCTCCTATATATTTTTTTCTAATATGGTTAGTTATTTGCTTTTGGGTTGGCTACTCTGGTTGATTAAGTATTCTATTTACTAGAGATATGCCATACATGCTGTATATGTATAATCAGTTTTCAAAGGATCTGAATATCACAGAAAGTATTGATTAAGATCATAGAGCTTAGAACTTCAGGTAACCTAGAAATCTAGTACTGCTATCTCATTTTATAGATGGGAAAACTGAGGCCCAGAGACGTAAAGCAACTCAGGATTTCAAACCCAAGTCGTCTAACTTCAAATTCAGGATTCTTAACCACTTACTTGCTAAGCTGCCTCTCTTAATATAGGCATCTTCTCTCAACCTGCCTTTATGTTGTTGTTTAGCCATTTTTCAGTCTTGTCTGACTCTTCATGACCCCTTTTGGGTTTTCTTGGCAAAGAGTATCTCCAACTCATTTTACAGAGGAGGAAACTGAGGCAAACAGGGTTAAATGACTTTCCCAGAGTCACACAGCTAATAAGTGTCTGAGGCCAGACTTGAATTCAGGAAGATGAGTCTTCTGACTCTGGGCCCAGCGCTCTAGCCACTGTGCCAGCTAGTTACCCCTACCTTTACATTACTTCTCATGACTCCTTTGTATGAACTTTTGTTTTAACCAAAACAGGTTTTCTCAGTTTCTCCCAAATACAGCTTATACCTTCCTACATCCACATGTTTGCTTTACTGTGAGCCTAGTCTAGGAGTCATCCCCCTTTTCCTCTGCCCATCCTTTAAGGTAATACAAGTCCCACCTCTTCCATAAGACCTTTCCTGACCACCTTTAGTGGAGGCTATAATGTAGTGAAAAGAAATTTGGAGTAAAAGAACCATAGGCAAAGCACTCGGCCTCTTTGGTCTTAATTTCCATATCTACAAAATAAGAGAGTAGACTGGATGACCTCCAAGATTCCTTCTACAACTGAGGCCTGTGATCTTCTGACATAGGTTCATGTGACCTTGGGCAAGTTATATCACCTCTCGGAACCTCTGACATTCATAATGTGGGAAAAATAATACCTGTGCTACCTAGAGTTAGAAAATAGGTATAATTAATTATTAATTCCTATATTGACATATAGGAATATCATTATTGATAATTAAATATTAAAAGTTACAAAATAAATAATGTGCTTTGTAAACCTTAAAGTACTATATGAATGCCAGCTATTTATGGGACTGTACATTTAACATCTGTAAGAGACCTTAGAGATCCAGTCCTGGAGTCCTTAACTTTGTGTGTATGTATTGGACACCTCTTTAAAAGTCTTTAAAGTCTGATGAAGCTTATGGACCACTTCTCAGAATAATGTTTTTATATGTGTAAAATAAAATATATAGGATCACAAAGAAATCCAATCATATTGAAAAACAGTTTTCAGACTATAAAAAAAAGTTCATGGCCCCCAAGTTAAGAACCCCTGATTTAGTCCAACCCCTTCTTTTGTAAATGAGAGAAATGTGAATTGTCCAATATCAGATAGATAGCACAGCACAGTTGGAATTAAGACTCAGATATCCTAACTCCCAGTTCCACATCTTTTTACTCACAATTGCTTCCTCTGTAACAAATAGCAGCATCTTCTATACTTGTTTGGTGTCAATGGAAGAGATTTGTTAGAATGGATACAGGATAAGTGGAGAGTTCTCTTTGGTAAATTATTGCTCCTGCTGTGGGTTTGACACTTTTATTTTCTACCTGTCAGAAAAAGTGACTTTATACCAGTGGTCAGTTAGACTTTCCTTTTTATACTCCATTAACCCAAAGAGCAGGCTAGGCAGAACTCACATCAGCTGGCTGGCAGTCAATACAGGGAACATTGATATGATAATTAAATAAAATACAGAATAATCACTAATGATGTTGAAAATTTGCGATCAAAATTACTGTGATGCCTTTGGGAAGACTAGAACAAGAAAAATATGGAGTCAGCCATTCAAACAACAAGGTCTCCCACTCTGAACTGTCAATGAATCCTGCCACATTTTGTCTGAGACCTGGTAAGAGGATGCTGACATGCTTTGAAGGCTCTCCCTGGGAAGTAGTCAGTGTTGTATGAACTGATATCCTAGCAAACATTGCTTTGGAAAGAACAGATTAAGTTATGTAATCTGAGTGCACACATCCACAGCTGCCCTAAAATAACAATAATTCAGTATTTCTCTGGATCAGTGAGCTTGCTGTCTTTGGTACCCCTTTACCACTGTAAATCTAAATGTTTTACATCTTATCTAGTGCAATTCATGTCCATGTCTTTCACTGGATCCTCCATATAAAATCTCTTCCATGCACTAACTGCCTTCCTCTGGTTCTTTTTAATGTTTTGTGAGAGCAGTGTACCAAAACCATGGCATACCAAAACTTAATGAAATCTGCCACATTGAGGTGGGCTCCCCAAGGCTACTGTGGATATAACATAGGAATCATTATTTGATCTCAAACTAAGCAAAGAATAAACAAAGTGCATGAGATATGCAAGAGGGGAAAAGTCATTTCTGACTAAGAGAATCAAAGTAGATTTCCTCAGGGAGGTAGAATTTTAATTTGCCCTTGAAGAATGGGTATAATTTCAACCAATTCATTTCTACGAATGGGCGTTGCAGGGCAAGACATTCCAGGTACAGGAAATTACTTGAGCAAATGCACAGTGGTACAGTTATTCAGTTTGTCTACAATGTCTTCGTGTTCATGAAGAAGGACCCATAGTATGAGATAGATCTGAAAAGGGAGGGTATTACCAAGGTCTTGAATGTCAAGCTATTTTTTTAGACTTTATTCAGTAGGCAGTATGGAGCCACTTAAGGTTTGTTGTTGTTGTTGTTGTTGTTGTTTTTAAGCAATTGTGGTTAAGTAACTTGCTCAAGGTTACATGGCCAGTCATTATTTATATGTGGGTGCTCATTTTCTGAGGCCGGAACCGATCCCGGGTCCTCCTGACTTCAGGGCCGGCACTCTTACTGCGCCACCTACCCACCCCTCCACTGAAGGTTTTTGAGTGGGAGAGTTAGCTGTGCAGATCATATCTGTGCTTTAGGAAGTTAGTCAGTCAACAAGCATTTGTTAAGTGCTTATAATTTTCGAGGCTCTGTGCTAAGTAGGATATAAAGAAAGGCAAAAATAGTGCCTACCCTCAAAAAGCTCATATTCTAGTGGGAGATCCAACATGCAAACTATGTATATATAAGATATACATTGGGTAAATGGGAGGTAATCTTAGAGGGAAGTACCACCGTGGAGTGGGTATTCAGACGAGGGAAGGTGGGAGCCCGGGAAAGGTCTCTTATAGAAGTAGAGATAGGAATCAAGTCTGGATGTAGGTCAAGGAAGCCAGGAGGCAGAGATGGAGAGGGAGGGCATACTAACCATGGAGGATAACCAATGAAGAGACACAGAGTCAGGAACTAGCAGTGTTGTGAAGGAAAGGGGAAAGACTAGAGGTGCTGGAACTAGTTAGGAGAATATTTTAATAGTCCAAGTGAGCCATGATAAGGGCTAGGGCTAATAATAAAATAATTTGTTCTGTGAAGTTTAGATTCAGTCAAAAAGCTGCACTTGAGAACCTAGAGGGCCACATGTGGCCTTGAGTTCGCAGGTTCCCCACCCCTGGTGGGGGAAACTGAATGGGGGAAAAACAAATAGTGAATGGGCACAAAGGGCAAATTAACAGAATTCACTAACTGATTAAACATGAGGAGTAGAGAAAGAGGAGAATCAAAGATGGATCTAAGGAGTATAGCCTAGTTGTCTGGGAGAGGAGTAGTATCATTAACAGAAATGAGGCAGTGAGGTCAAATCAAATCAAAGCATTTATTAAGGGCTTGTTAGGGACCCGGATGGTAAGTACAGAGTTAGAAGAGGAAATGAGGATTAAATTCGAGGCACCACTGAGACACAGGAACGAGGAGCAGGAATATCACCTTGGATTCCATTTAATTCTCCTCATTTTGCAGATGAGAAAACTGAGACCCCCCCCTCCCCCCAAATATGATACCTGGCAGATCTAGAGCTTAAGAGAGGGAAGTCACTAAACCCCTATGTGCTCTTTGAGTCCTTAGGAATATCTGCCTATTCAGGTCCTTTTCAATTCCATAACAATAATCATCTCCAAAAACTCCTTCATCAACCCAAGAGGAGAATACAGGGGTGTGGGCTCAGCTCACTGCTGAGCATTTAGGGGAATATAGTGGATTTTCTTGCTTATATAAAAATCCTTAGATGACAGATTGAAAGATTGGAGAAACTCAAAAGCCTTGAACACTCCTGTATGTAAAATTGGCTCCTGGGACTCATCTGTGGAGAATTTTAAACCTGAAATTGCTTTTGGACAGCAATAATGTCTTCAGTCTATGCAAATGATACACTGTTATCATTTGATCATCCAAGCATATACCGTCAGCTGCCTCAACTTTAACATCAGAGCCAGGGAGTGTTCTATGCCTTGAGCTTTGGGATTTGTCTTTTCTTCTGCCTCCCCAAGACTAATCAGTATAGAAACCATGGCAGATGAGCAGTGAAGACATGAGCACATCTGTTGAAAAGGAATGTTATTCCTCTGAGACCTGATAGTCTTGAGACACTGCAGTGATGTGGACAGATGTATGGGTACAAACAGACATCATCACCAAGACAAATTGGCTAACTCTATCAACATCTTCACAAAGCACTTCTATTAATGAAAGGGATCATGAGTAGAGAAGAATAGAATTTTATCCTTATGTAGCCTTTATCTCTAGGCATAGAATACTCTCTGGCTTCAATGTTAAAGTTTAAGCAGTTGGCAGTATATGCTTGCATAATTATAACATTTAAACTCCACCTCCAGGAAGCCTTCTCTGTCTGATTCCCCTTTTCTCTCCAAAAGTTAGTAATAACAGCTTACATTAACATAATGCCTTGAGTTTTGCAAAACATGCACACACATACAAATACATATATTACTTGTGTGCGTGCACATATGTATACACATATATTTGTGTATATATATACACAGAGGTTTGTCCATCACCACAATCCTGTTAGGTAGGTACTATACATGACATCTTGCTTTATACTTCTACGATGTATTTGTCATGCAATATTGTATATTATAGTTATCTGTAGTCTCTCTTATCCCCCTCCTAAACTGTAAGTTCCAACACCTAACAGTCTTCTACACGCAAAAGGAACTAAACATCTTTATGAATTAATAAATTGATGAATCCATTACTCCATCACCAGGAGTATAGAACTTGTATGCATCAAAGGCTACATAGTATTAAAAAAAAAACCAAACTGGGGCGGCTAGGTGGTGCAGTTAATAGAGCGCCGGCCCTGGAATCAGAAGGACCTGAGTTCGGAGCCGGCCTCCGACACTTAATCCGCACAAACAAAAACCTAGCCGTGTAACCTTGGGCAAGTTACTTAACCCCAATTGCCCTAAAGGGGCGGCTAGGTGGCGCAGTGAGTAAGAGCGCCGGCCTCGGAGTTTGGATGACCCGAGATCAGATCCGGCCTCAGAAAATGAGCACCCACGCATAAATAATGACTAGCCGTGTAAACTTGAGCAAGTTACAACCCCAATTGCCCTAAAGGGGCGGCTAGGTGGCGCAGTGAGTAAGAGTGCCGGCCTCGGAGTTGGGATGACCCGAGATCAAATCCGGCCTCAGAAAATGAGCACCCACACACAAATAATGACTAGCCGTGTAAACTTGAGCAAGTTACTTAACCCCAATTGCTTTAAAAAAAAACAACTATAGAAACCTCACAGAAACCATAGGGCACTTACGGATCACCTAGTCCAATCTTCCCTTTTACAGAGTAAATTGAAAAACAAGTTCCCCAAGGTCACACAGCTAGTATGATGGAGTCTGGGCCAGACCCAGGCTTGTTTAATGCAAAGAGCCCTAGAATCAGAAGCCCAGGAGTTGAGTCCTAACTCTTCTCTCACTATGTGGCCATAAGGAAGTCATTTCTTTTCTTTGATCCTCAGTTTCCCAATCAGTTAAATAGGAATAATAGTGCATGCCCTGCCTTCCCTTCCTCATGGGTCTATCAGGAGGATCAAAACAGAAAATAGATGCCAAAGTGTAAGTATAAAGTGACTCCCAAATGAGGCTCTTGCATGATCTTACCCACAATGCTATTCTGAGAAAAGGACTTTGTAAACTCTAAAACACAAAGATGTAAACGACAATCATTATTATTTAAGTACTTCAAAAGATTCACATTGGGGCAGCTAGGTGACACAGTAAATTGAGCACCTGCCCTAGAGTTAGGAGGACTGAATTCAAATCTGGCCTCAGCCACTTAACACAAATCTAGCCATGTGACCTTGGGCAAGTCACTTAACCCCAATTGCCCTGCCTTCCCACCTCCAAAAAAAAAAAAAAGGCAAAAAAACTTCACAAATTCTCCCCACTACTGTTGCTTTTAACCCTTCCATGTCATGATTACCTTCATTATTTTTTGTAACTAAGAAAATGCCACCCTAGTGTCCATACTTAGGCTGGTCCTTGGGACTATGTTCAAGTCCTGTCCAGCTCTCTAGAATGTATTGAATCTTATGTTGTGCTGGAATGACCTCCAGGAATCCAGGGTCACCTTTACACCATGATATGTCATTAGAAGAAAACTTTGGGGGAAAGTGATGATGATGGCAATGAAGATGATGATGATGATGATGATGATGATGATGATGATGTGTGAAGTGAGTAGTGTGTTGAAGACGGTGGAGGTTTATTGTAAAGGTGATCATAATAATGATGTTGATGGTGGTAATGGTGTTGGTGAAGATGATGGTTATGAAGGTAAAAGTGGTGATAGTGCTGTTGCTTATAATAATGATAGCCTTGCAAATGATGGTGTTAATGATAATGTTGATGTTGAAGATGCTGGCTGCTTTCAGCCTATCACTGTTCTTGCTTGGATTACTGCTGCAATAACATCTCCTAAATATCTGCACAGGAACTGCAAACTCAGTAGCAGCACCTTCTCAATGGCGTCTGTAGATATTCTGTATATTGACATAACAAGAAGGTGGAATTCCATGGGCCTTGAACAGAAGGAATCAGGTAATCCATTTTTTTCATTCTCTTTTATAGACTAGAATACTAAATAAGGGAGCTCTCTCCTTTCTAGGGATGCTTACTAATACTTAAGCAGGGAAAAGCTCAACCAAAGATAAAGGGAGAAAATAGACTCTAAGAGGAATTATGTCATTTCTGTTTCTAAAGCATAATGGACAGGGCAAGGATTAACCTTCATGATATAAAAAGTGACCCTCAAGAAGTAAAGACCTGCTGGATTCTTTGTATCCCTTACATTCCCATTAGCAGAACAGACCCTATGTATAAATTCAGAGCCACTTAGGAGTTTTTTAGTAACTAGTCTTAGTACCAAGGGCTAATATAGAGATGTCTGTTTTTAACAATCTCAGACCATGTCTAAACATCTCCACATGCACTGCATACAAGCCAGGAAATGTCTTATTGAAAATTTCCTTTACAAGCCTAATCTTTATTTCTGAACAGAAAAGATGAGCATCACCCACGATATTTCAGAGTGAAAACAATGGAACAGTCATCATGACCATAGCCAACAGAGAACAGAGTTTCAAAAACATTTCCCCCAATCTCTTCCACTAAGGAGGATATCTGTTGGTGGGAACACAGTAAATGCCTTCACATCACATTTTGGCTGTTAACACACCCATCCCACAAAATTCTTTCTTCCTGGGAAATTCTAGTATTTCTTTCATATTAATGTCTGCCCTTCATTGTTGCTCTCCCCTGCCGGCTATCAGCACTGGCATTCCTCTGCTCAGTGAGAGGGGAGCTGGGAGCTTTGGTTTTTTGACAATGAGCACAGTTGAAAATTCAGTTGCTAACCCTGCTCATTGGCCCCAGAGTAAGAGTGATGATTACCCCATTCATCCCCCTCCTCTTATCTTTGCTTTTGAAACAAGAGCCAAATTCACTGAATAATGCAATCCATTGGCTCAAGAAGGTGAGAGCCTCTATCACAAGGCTGCACTTGGCAGCTAGCTTTCAGCCTTTGCATTGGCAGTAGGGAGAGACACTGGAGATCCAGCTCCTTCAGGGTAAGTATCCTGATTAATTATCATGTGAGGACTTAGAGCTCTTGTGTCACAATCACACACTGAAATTTCTGCTGATGCCTTCATAAAAGTCAAAGAAGTGTTTGGCTTCAGAGCTGAATACAGACAGTAGCTGGATTCTGCGATGGGGAAAGGCCAGGACGAGGGGGAGGGGGACAGAGTGGAATTATTAAATATTGAAATTGATCAGGAGCTGCAGTAGGAAGCTATTTATCATGTTTATTGCTTCCCACCAACATTACCATCTGGCCCATTGTTCATTCAGGATTAGCTTTTCAAGTTCTGCTTGCATCTTAAATTGCTCTGTAGTAGGAGCCCTCCCTTAGCAATGTCCAGGATATGTTTTCCTGGGGTGTGTTTTTTTCAGGGGGGGTCTGCTAGTGTAGACTTAGTATAGGATTTTTGCTGACCCAGATGAGGAAATGAAAAAAGTAATTTATTTTTAGCACATTCTGACAAGCAGAATAATGGGTTGTAAATAAAGTAGCTCAACATTCCCTGTGAGGAACAGAGTAGAAGTACTGTGATCATCGCCATCCTCAAATAAGGAAACTTAGGACAAGAGAGGTTAAGTAATTTGTTGACAGTCATAGAAACAGTAAGTATTCCAACCAAGACTCTAACCCAGGTTGTCTGACTCCAAATTACAGTGTGCCACCACCCTATTGCCATACTTTTCTGAGACCATTCATTCAGCAAACACTAATTCAGCACTTAATATATTGAATACACTTTCACATACCAACAGTACTCAGTCCCTATCCTATAAAAATTATCTAGTAAGAGTGATAAAACATGTAGACAGAAAAATATCATATAAATGAGATTTTGATTCTAATTTTATTGTAGGATAATGAGTAGTATTTGGAATATATAAAAGGAATACAAAATGGTATGAGAGCATAGGAAGGAGAAATTGGATGGAAGGGGTAGCATTTGGGCTGGGCCTTAAAAGATGAGTAGGCTATCAATAACAGAACTGAACTCTGAACATTCGAATTCAGCAAGCCTTACTTTAGTAATAAAGCCCTGAGACCTTCCTGGAAAGACATCACTTGGGAGCCAGCCAAGTTATTATCTCCAGTTTAGAGGACAAAAGAGAAAATTTGTTTCTGGATGGGTATCTGCAGCATAGCTGGTGACTGCAATCTCTAAATGTCAGATGAGACCAAAAATTGTGTCTCGTAGGCCAAAGTCAGAGAACCTTCTCTGGGTACAACCCACTTTGTGACCAGCACACTAATACAAACTTCAACCATTTTGCTTTCCTCTGGTTATGAAATGAAAGCATTTGACTACTCTGAAACAGAAGACAAAGCAATCACTGGTAGTGGTGGGAATTTGGTTTTCAGGCTCCCTGAGAAGAATGATATTGAAGTTTAAGAATAGAATACCACTAGGGCTTGAAAGAAACATAATATTAAGTGTCTACTATGTGCCATACACTTTGCTAAGTGTTGGGGATATTAAAAAAAAAAGCCAAAAGACAGTCCCTGCCCTCAAGTAGTTCACAGTCACAGAGTATAGAGTTAGGTCACAGAATGTTGGAACTCAAAGGGTTCTTAGAACATAGAATCATAGAATATCAGAGTTTTAACCATTTAGTCTAACAAACCCCTTTATTTTATAGATAAGAATGCTGAACCTAAGAAAAGAGAAGTGACCACCCAAGGTAATAAGTAGAGTTAGTGGCCAAATTAGAACTAGATCCTAGCTCTGCTAACTCCAAGTCCAATCATAGATCATAGATTTAATGCTGGAAAGAACTTAAAGGCCATCAAGACCAATCCCCTTATTTTAGAGATAGGAAACTGAGCTCCAGAAAAGTTAAATGATTTATCCAGTGTTACATAACCAGTCAGTGTCTAAGACAGGATTTAAACTCGGGTCTTCCTGACTCCAGGCCAAGTACTTTGTTATTCACTCTCTTTCCCCTCTGTCTCATTGTCTGTAGATAGGATGGCTGCCCTTTATAAGGGTCAATAGAAAGCCATAGTCTTGTCTTCAGACTCTCAGGGGTTAAATCAGAGTATGAGCAATCTTGTGTTATATGGAACTTGATGGTTTTCAAAGTGCTTTCATTTCCATTATTTAATTTGAGTCTTATCACAATCCTGGCGGGGGGTTGGTGAGCTGGGCAAATATCACCTCCATTTGATAGATGATGAAATTGAGTCTTAGAGGAGTAATTTTGTTGTTGAAATTGAGTCTTAGAGGAGTAATTTTGTTGTTCTGTCATTTTTTCAACTGCATCCAGCTCTTTGTGACCTCATTTGGGGTGTTCTTGGTAAAGACACTAGAGTGGTTTGCCATTTCCTTCTCTAGCTCATTTTACAGATGAGAAAAATGAGGCAAACAGGGTTAAGAGACTTGTCCAGGGTCACACAGCTATTAAGTGTCAGAGGCCAGATTCAAACTGAGGAAGATGAGTCTTCCTGATTCCAGATCCAGCTCTCTATCCCCTCTGCTACCTAGCTGCCCTGGAGGGGTAAAGGGACTTGCTTAACATGAGAGGGCTAAGCAATAGCAAGACCAGAACTGGAATCCAGATCTCCTGACAACATTCAATGATTTCTTCAAATGATAACAAATGCATCTGAGCAGATAAAGATACCAATGGATAAGTAGTAAGGATTTTCCCTTAGGACCATCTGCTTTAAGGAATAGCTTCAAGGATATTTTTTAAGAGGAAATTGCTTATAATAGAAATTTTCTTATCTAAAGCATTCAATTTCTTATCCTTAATTTTTCAAAATATTTGGTAATTAGAGATGTCCAACAATTTAATTGGCTGCCTCATGAGACAATGAGCTACCCTTCATTGAAGGTCTTCAAGTGAAGGCTGGATTATCACTTCTCAGGGATGTTGTAAAGTACATTCGTGCTTCAAGGAAGAGTTGGTCCTTTGTAGATGGTCTCTGAGGATGTTTCCAGCAGTCTAGATTCTGTGTTTTAATATAATACTTCTAAAGTATATTTCAATCCTAACTTCTAGTTCTTTTGTGTTCTCATATTGTGTTCTAACTCTCATGCCCTATGTGCTAACATTTATGCTCGAAGAATTCTTCCAGTTCTAGCATTCTATATTCTGTTTTTTTCCAGCTCTAAGATTCTATAATTCTATGATCCTAAGCATCATATCAAAATAACTATATGTTTACCTATCTTCCAACACTTCACAATATAGTTTTGAAGTGCTAATAATGCTCTTATCTCCCTATGTTACCAAGGCTGTAAATGCATGGTCACTCACAGCCTTTTCGACCTGCCCTGTTTTCAACCTGGGCCAGTTTGACCCTCCTTAGGCAACCTAGTGGCTCCATGCTCTTGGTGTTCATTATACTGGTGCCACACTTTGTATGGATACCCAATGAGCTTAGCACACTATAGCTCAGAACTCGAGTCCAAGCAATCCACCAGTCTCAACCTTCCCAGTAGCAGGGATTACAGACATGTGCCATCACACCTAACATGTATGTTCTTTTCTAGATAGCAACCCAAACAGCAATCAACCCTAAATATTGATATCTAAGTATTAATATTGATAACTGAATAGGCCCCTAATGTTTGATACCTCTTTGAAAATAAACTTGCCTGGGGAGACACAGATAATTGAATAACATCCAAGTTATGGAAAGGAGATATTTAAAAGGCAAGCAAATACACAAAATGACACACTTGGAAAATATAATGACATTTAACAATATCCTGACTAATTTTCTGTTAGAATACTAATAAGTACTTTGCATCCTGCTGAAATTTAATAACATGTAATCCTATATACTCTGGTATGCCAATGTAATTGTAAATTTTTTATTTTTAAAAAATGGATATGATGAGATTTTAATTTCCAGTCAAAATAAAAAATCCAAATGAGGACATTATTAAATAAACTAGGGATTCAAAGCCCTTGACTATACATCATCAAATAAACACATCTAATTATCAGTTCTGATGCAGATCTTACATGAGCATCTCATATACAGGATATATTTCACCTCTGAGATGCATCTCTTTGGGGAGAATCTCTGTTCTCTTGGTTAAGAAACTGTACCCAGAGAGCAAACACCTAGAGTCAGTCAAAAGAGCTGTTTTATAATACTGAATGCACCATTTAATAGCTGTGAAGTGTTGAGGAACATCATCTTTCTGATATTCTATTTCTTTTACGAAATAGGGTAAGAATTGCACTCCATAATTTACAAGGCTGTTGTGAGGGCTAAAGTATGTCTTGATAGAGTGCTGCATTTGGAAGCAGAGATCCTGGGTCAGCTCTGCTGCTTGGTGCATGCATGGCTGGTATGGAGCAATGCATTTAAAATGGGGAGGGGGGAAATAGAGTGACAAGAAAGCTGTTCTAATTGATGTCTTAAGATCACTTCTAGCTCTGACTATAATCCTTTGATGATATACTTTTATAAAGCAATATACATGAATATATATATATATATAAGCCATTGTTGTTGTTATTACTATCATAAATAGACAATAATTAGATTTTCAGAGATTTTCCAACTTCTGGACTTCTCAAGAGAATAATTAGGAGAAATAGCATTCTGCTTAGTGGGCACAATGCAAACACATAATGTTCTGCACAGCAGATCACTGGATAATGGTTGAAGATTTTGACTAAAACCGTTTGATATTCTGAAGACAGCCTGAAGTACCCTGGTAATAACCCATAGAGAAATGTACTTGAGATGTGAGAAGTGTAATAATAAAAATAACTTTTTCTTTAGTACTTTAATGTTTACAAATCACTTTCCCCATAGCAACCCTGTGAGGTAAGTAGCAATGTACTGGATGGGTACACCCCCAACCCTCTAAACTTTGCTTAGAATGACCAGGCATGATGTTGTTGCTCATGAGTCTCTCTGTCTACTATGTAGCATTCCTCTCTAAGGCATTCTCATCTGTGTCACAAATCTTGATTCCTGAGACTGCCAGAGCTAAGGGAAAAAAATAAGGATGAAGTATTACCCATGAAGAATGTAATAAGTTGTGCTCAGTAAAGGGATGTTGCTGTTCTGAGCCCTTAAAATACAATTACCAAAAAAACTCCCTTCTTGAATCTGTATTATTTGCAAAATAGACCCATGGGAAAGAGATGTCACTGAAGTCACAGATTCTTAGAATCATGTAACATTAGAGCCAGAAAGGACCTTATACTATGGACTATTAGATCATATAATATTAGAATAATATTCAGAGCCAGAGGGCACTTTGGAACATAGAATGTTGAACCATAGAATCTAGGAAGTTAGAGATTGAAGGGACCATCTAGAAAAGGGGTTTTTAACTTAGGTCTATTAACTTTTTTAAAAAGAATTTTGGATAACTATTTCAATCATCATTGTTTTCCTTTATACTCCTATCTATTTTGTTTTATGTATTTAAAAACATTATCCTACGTTGAAGTCCACAGTCTTCACCAGACTGCTAGAGGGGTCCATGACACAAAAATGGTTAAAGATCCCCGATCTAGAACAACCCCTTTGCTGTACACTGATTTCTACACTAGAGAGTGATGTCAGTCTTTCTAAAGAGAGGATGAATGAACAGAGAGGTAACATGCAGAACAATACAACAACAGAAAGGGTGGACTTTATTTGATTTCATGAACTTATTTCTACCCATACAATTAATTAGTACAATTTAAAGAAACATTTTTCCCTAATTATCCATTATTAGTCCTATTTCCAAACTTTTTGCCAATTCAATAAGCACGTATTGGGTAGTGATTTTCCATGTACTTTTTACATCATTGACGTCATAGCCAACTGACTATTGTGTTAAAATTTGGATATACATTGATTGCAAGCTATTTGATCAATGACTGGATTCTGTTTTTGTTTCCCTTTCTGATTCACTACATATGCTTAGGCAAACTACCCAACTTTTATGTGTTTTCTTTATCTGGCATGAAACCATGTTGAAATATATTTGGCAAACAATGGATTGAATGAAGTATTCAAAAACATTTCAATTTTAAGTTTTTAGTCATCACATATACGTATGTGTATGTGTGTACCATCTCCTTTAAAATATATAGCTGTAGTCAACTTCCAGGAGTAGAGCCAAAATGGCAAAGTAGAGAAGTACTTAGCTGAGTTCTTCCAATAAACTTTAAAATCATGAATCAAATTTAATTCTTGAGTGGCAGAGCTAACAGAAGGTCAGAATAAGACAGTCTTCCAGTCCAAGACAGCATAAGAGGTCAGAAAGGGAGATCTGTGACATAGGGGAGGAGAATGGCCTGGAGCCACATGGGTCAAACACCAGTGGTGAGACCTAAGTGGTGGTGGCAGAAGCAGCAGCAGCAGTTTCAGGAATTCTCAAGTCAGAGATGATAAGGAGACCTGGAAAGTGGTCAGAAAGAGATTACAGATTACCTCTGCTAGCACTGGATTCAGAACTAGACACCTTTTGGCAACTCCATTGCCAATATCTACTTTTGGGTCATAATTCAGGGACAGAGAGGGGCACTTTCAGTTACTAGAGAGTGGGCGCCCTGAGGAACAGCATCACTTCTGGCCCCAAGGGATCATGGATCCTGAGGGGCACCATCATTTCCAGTACCAAGGAAGGAGGTACTCTGAGGAACAGTATCAATTGCAATCCCATGGGATAGAGGCCCTTCCTGGGTAAGGACCAAAATGCAAAGCAAGAGAGCAGTGACCACACTTCTCCATGGAACATACCATTACAGAAACACCGAAAACTTCCAAGCCCCCAGAACTAGCTCTGAAAACAGCAGTGTGAAAAAACCTAAAGCATGAGACACAGTCCCTCCCCACCCTATGCTGGGAACAGAGCCCAACATTAAAGTTCAAAATCAAGAAGTAGGGTGGGAAAATGAGCAAATAATAAGAAAAGAACCTAACCATGAAAAGTTACTGTGTTGACAGGGAAGATCAAGACATAAACCCAAAAGATGATAAAGTCAAAACAGCTACAAGCAAAGCGTAAAGGGGGGAAAATGTGAATTGGACACAGGCCTTAAAAGAATTCCTGGAAGAGCTAAAAAAATTTTCCAAAATAAGAGTAGTAGAGGAAAAACTAGGTAAAGAAATTAAAGCAAAGGAAGAAAATTATAAAAAGACAATTAATACCTTGGTAAAAGAGGCACAAATAAATACTGAAGAAAATAATACCTTAAAAAAATTAGAAGCAGCTAGGTGGTTTAGTGGATAGAGCACCAACCCTGGAGTCAGGGGTACCAAAGTTCAAATCTGGCCTCAGACACTTGACACTTACTAGCTGTGTGACCCTGATTGCCTTAAAAAACAAAACAAAAAGAATTAACCAAATAGAAAAAGAGGTATAAAAGCTCACTGAAGACAATAATTCCTTAAATATTAGAATTGGGTGAGTGGAAGCTAATGACTTCATGAGACATCAAGAAATAATCAAAGAGTCGAAAGAATGAAAAAAAATAGAAGAAAACGTAAAATCTCATTGTGGGGAAAAAACTGACTTGGAAAAAGGATTAAGGAAACATAATGTAAGGGTTATAGGATTACCCAAAAGCCATGATGAAACAAAGAAATTATCAAGAAAAACTGTCCTGGGGCAGCTAGGTGGCAAAGTGAATAGAGCACTGGCCCTAGAGTCAGGAGGACCTGAGTTCAAATCCAGCCGCAGACACTTAACACTCATTAGCTATGTGACCTTGGGCAAGTCACTTAACCCCAACTGCCCTGCATTTCCCCTTCTAAAAAAAGAAAAACTATCCTAATGTCCTATTACCAGAGGGTAAAACTGAAATTGAAAGAATTCACTGATCACAACCTGAAAGAAATCCCAAAATGAAAACTGCCAGGGATATTGTAGACAAATTCTAGAGCCCCCCGGTCAAAGAGAAAATGCTTCAAGCAGTAAGAAACCACTTAAATATCATGAAGCTACAATCAGGATCACACAAGATTTAGTATCTGACACATTAAAAGAGCAGAGGGCTTGGAATATAATATTCTGGAAGGCAAAAGAATTGGAATTAAAACTAATCAAAACTGAGTATATTTCTTCAAGGGGAAAAAATGAATGTTTAATGAAATAGAGGACTTTCAAGGATTCCTGATGAAAAGACAAGAGCTGAATAGAAAGTTTGACTTTCAAATATAAGACTCAGGAGAAGCATAAAAAGGTAAACATGAAAGAGAAATCATAAGAGACTCAATAAAGTTAAACTGTGTACCTCTATACAGGAGAAGTTACAACATGTATTTTCTAAGAACTTTATCATTATTAGGGCGTTTAGAAGGATTTTACATAGAGGGTGTGAGAGTGACTCAATTAAGTTGAGATGATGTTAAAAATAATGAACAGACAAGGGAAGAAGAAGGAAGGGAGAGGAAGAATGGGTAAAATTATCTCACATAAAAGAAGTGTGCAAGGAAGAGCTTTTAAAGTGAAGGGTAAAATGGGAGGGGACAGGCAATGCTTGAACCTTACTAACATCTAAATTGTTTCAAAAAGGGAACATATGTATACATACCCAACTGGTAATAAAAATCTATCTTATCTCACAGGGAAGTAGGAGGGGAAGGGTATAAGAGAAGAGGTGATAATAAAAAGGGAAGGCAAGTTACTTAACCCTAATTGCCCTCCAAAAAATAAAAAAAAATAAAAAACAATTAAAAAATATTAAGGTGGTCTAGCAGTTCCAGATTTCAAACTATATTACAAAGCTGTTATCAAACAATCTGGTACTGGCTAAGAAATAGAGTGGTAGAGATCAGTGGAATAGATTATGTATATCATACACAGTACTAAATGACCATAGTAATCTAGTATTTGATAAACCTGAAGATCCAAGCTTTTGGGGCATGAACTCATCTTACAAAATTTTCTGGGAAAACTTGAAAGCAGTTTGCCAGAAACTAAGCATAGAGCAACATCTCACAACACATACCAATATAAGGTCAAAATAAATAAATAATTTAGGCATAAAGGGTAATATTATAATAAATTAGGGGGGCATGGAAAAATGTACCTGTCAGATCTATGGCTAAGAAAAGAGTTTATGAGCAAACAAGAGATAGAAAGGAGATCAAAGGAAGTAAAATAGATAATTTTGACCACACAAAATTAAAAGGCTT